>PITA01028206.1:0-19625 GCA_004023965.1 Spilogale gracilis
ACACACACACACACACACACACACACACACACACACACACACATACACGGAGAAGCCTGGGAGCCCTCCCTGGTATCTCCTAAGATTCATCTAGGGATCCTTGAACCCCATCACTTCCTGGATCCAAAGATGTCTTGAACAATTCATGTGTTCTGACACCTCTGGACTCCAGTGTGTTCATGTATAGTGATATGTGTGGACTCCAGTGTGAGGACAACTTGACAATCCCTATGCTAAGACAGTAGCAATATGTGCAGAGGGCTCAAGGTCCATAGGGAAGTGAGAGAAAATCTCCCTCCGGTCTCCATGCCTGGTGACATACCCTATCAGGTGGCCCAGGAACAGTGACTTCTGTTGTCAGATCTTCAACTGACGCTTAGTTGTCCTGGAATGAGATGATTTTCCTGATTCAGTGAAATGTTCAGACTGATAACCTAGTCTCTGTGCTCATATATTCTTTTTTTTTTTAAATAAAGATTTTATTTATTTGACAGAGTGAAACACAGCCAGAGAGGGAACACAAGCATGGGGGAGTGAGAGAGGGAGAAGCAGGCCTCCCGCCGAGCAGGGAACCCGATGTGGGGCTCGATCCCGGGTCTCCGGGATCATGACCTGAGCCGAAGGCAGTCGCTTAACCAACTGAGCCACCCAGGCGCCCCTGTGTTCATATTTTCAAAGGAAAAAACATTGTCAGGTGGCCCACCTCTCAGGAGGCCCAGGAGGGGTGACTTTTCTTAACAGATCTTCAACAGACCCTTACTTGTCCTGTACTTAGATGATTTTCCTTCAGTTATGCATTTAGATTGATAACCTAGTCTCTGTGCCCCTATTTTCAAAGTCAAAGCAGGCTTGCTCAGAGTTAAAAGTTACTCAGTGGAAAGGCACCTGCCTGGTTCAGTGGGTAGAAGATGGTACATTTGTTCTCAGGTCGTGAGTTGGAGCTCGACTTTAGGTGTAGAAATTACATAATACTAAAAGGCTAAAAATTAAAAAATATATATATAGATATATATATGTCGGGGATGGTGCGTGATCCCCCCCTCCCGCCATGCCGCAATCAATACCAATATACTTAATAGTTTATATGTAATATACTTAATAGTTTAAATGTAGTTACTTAAAGTTTCCATGACCACCCGTTCACCTTTTGTCTGTGTGACCACTCTGCCTTGCACAGCCAGAGGAGAAAACATTCCATTGAGATAAGATAAAACAGAACCAACTGTTTGCCTAAAGCTAGACTAATGTGACTGCCAGTGGACCAGGGTCTGTTTCCGCCCACAATTAGGGATGCTCTGTCCTAAGTTTATGTCACCTGAATGGCGCTGATGTCTTGGGGAATTTATGATTGAAAACCTGAAAGAAGTCTGTGTAAGCTCTTACAAATCTCTCTTATCATACACCCTTCTCTCGAGAAGATCTGTAACTAAAAAGCTTTAAATAAAGAACCCTGAAGACAAGTTTTCAGGAGATCCCCACACCACTCTTCGAGTCCAGTCTCCTCATATTGCCAACTCTGTCACCAACTTAAGGGAACCCTGACTGTTGCCGGGACCGGCTCCCGGCGTATATATCTATATATCTATATCTATATCTATCTATATCTATATCATATCTATATCTATATCTACATCATATATATATATATATATATGAATATATATATTCAGTGGAGATTTCAGAGGCCAAAATGTGTTGATTCCAGCTCTCACTCTACTGGTGGCTCACCAATGCTTCTGTCTCAGTGTTTCAACATGGATTTTAGGTTACAAAACCAACAAGCAGAAATAAATGCTATTCTATATAGAAGCAATAAATCATTAATATTTTAAATAAAAACAGGAGTGCCTGGGTGGCTCAGGTAGTTAAGCCTCTGCATTAATCTCCAGTCATGATCACATGGGCCTGGGATCGAGCCCTGTGTCAGGCTCTCTGCTCAGTGGGAGAGTCTGCTCCTCTTCCTCCTGCCCCACCTGCACTGGTGCTCTGTCTCTGTCCCACTCTTGCTCACACTCTCACTCAAATACATAAATAAAACCTTTAAAAATAAAAATAAATACCATTTATAATTATATAATTATGAAAAAAATCAAGGATAAATTTTACAAAAATTTAAAGACTTGCACATGGAAAACTGCAGAGAATTGTAAGAGAAATTAATGAACACTTGATTAAATAAACAGATATTCCTTACTTAGTGATCACTATGGTGAATTTGGCAAAGATAACAAGCCATCCCAAAGTTTTCAGTCAGTAGCTGCTTCCAATGATTTCCTGGCAAAAAAAAAAGAAAAAAAAAGAAAAAGAAAAAAAAAACTATCCCTCACAAATAGGGACACAAAAATTCTGTTTTTAAAGAATTTTTAAATTTCTTTGACAGAGAGAAACACAGCCAGAGAGGGAACACAAGCCGGAGGAGTGAGAGAGGGAGAAGCAGGCTTCCTGCTGAGCAGGGAGCCCGATGTGGGACCAGATCCTGGGTCTCCGGGATCATGACCTGAGCCAAAGATAGTCGCTTAACCAACTGAGCCACCCAGGCGCCCCAGAGACACAAAAATTCTTAAGAAAATATTGAAAAATATCTATATTTTGTAATTACATACATTGAATCATTCCAGTTATATACATTTATTTTGGTATATGTATTATATCAAGAAGTATATTCCATTACCAAAAGGGGTTCCATTGAAGGGATGCAAACATAGTTTTATATTCTAAAATCAATCAGTGTGTTGGGCACCTGGGTGGATCAGTGGGTTAAGCCTCTGCCTTCACCTCAGGGCATGATCTCAGGGTGCTGGGATCAAGGCCCTTGTTGGACTCTGCTCAGTGCAGAGCCTGCTTCCTCCTCTCTCTCTCTGCCTTCTTCTCTGCCTACTTGTGATCTCTCTGTCAATTAAATAAATAAATAATATCATTAAAAAAACAAATCAGTGTAATATTATGCAACAACGTAAAGAAGAAAAATCATAAAATCTTGTCAACCAATACAAGAAAAAATAATCTGACAAAATTCAAAACCCCTTACCCTTTTTATTACATTGTTTTATTTTTTCAGTGTTCCAAAATTCATTCTTTATGTGCCACACCCAGTGCTCCATGCCATATATGCCCTCAATACCCACCACCAGTCTCACCAATCCCCCACCCACTCCCTTCCAGGACCCTCAGTTGGTTTCTGAGTCCAAAGTCTCTCATGTATCATCTACCTCCCTGATTTACCCCACTTCCCATTTCCTTTCCTTCTCCTACAGTCCTCCAGATTACTCCTAAAGTTCTACAAGTAAGAGAAACCATATGATATTTGACTTTCTCTGCTTGGCTTATTTCACTCAACAGAATCTCCTACAATCCAGTCCATGTTGCTACACAAGTTGGGTATTCATCCTTTATTTTCTTTAAATTTTATTTTCAAAGTTATATTTAAATTCTGGATAGTTAACATACAGTGCAATACTGGTTTCAGAAGTATAATTCAGTGACTCATCACTTACATATAATACCTAGTGCCATCACGAGTATCCTCCTTAATCCTTATCACCCATAACTCCATACCCTACCCACCTCCACCCATTAACCCTTGATTTGTTCTTCGTTATCACGAATCTCTTATGGCTTGCTTCCCTCTCTTTTTTCTCCCCCCATCCCATACGTTCATCTGTTTTGTTTCTTAAATTCCACATATATGTGAAATCATATAGTATTTGTCTTCCTCTGACTTATTTCACCTAGCATAATGGACTCTAGCTCCATCCACGTCATTGCAAATGGAAAAATTTCATTCTTTTTTTAATTTTTTCAGTGTTCCAAGATTCATTTTTTTACTTTAAATTTATTTTATTTTTTCAGTGTTCCAAGATTAATTGTCCCATGCCCCACACCCAGTGCTCAGTGCAATACGTGCTCTCACAGAAGTCAGTTGTGTTCTTATACACTAACAGTGAAAATATAGACAGGGAAATCAGAGAATCAGTCGGGTTTACTATAGCACCCAAAACCATAAGATACCTAGGAATAAACCTAATCAAAGAAGTTAAGGATCTGTGTTTGAGGAACTACAGAATGCTCCTGAAAGAAATTACAGAGGACACAAAAAGATGGAAGAGCATTCCATGCTCATGGATCAGAAGAATTAACATAGTTAAAATGTCTATACTCCTGGAACAATCTATACTTTCAATGTCACCCCAATTAAAATTCCACCAATATTTTTCAAAGTGTTGGAACAAACAATCCTAAAATGTATATGGAACCAAAAAAAACCCCAAATTGCTAAGGAATTGTTGAAAACAAAACAAAACAAAACTGGGGGCATCCCGTTGGCTGACATCAAGCTTTATGATAAAGCTGTGATCACCAAGACAGCATGGTACTGACACAAAAACAGACAAATAGACCAATGGAACAGAGTAGAGAGCCCAGATATGGACCCATAACTCTATGGTCAAATAATCTTTGATAAAGCAGGAAAAAATATCCAGTGGGAAAAAAAGACAGTCTCTTCAATAAATGGTGCTGGGAAAATTGGACAGCTATGTGTAGAAGAATGAAACTAACCATTCTCATATGCCACACACAAAGATAAACTCTAAATGGATGAAAGATCTCAACGTGAGGCAGGAATCTACCAAAATCCTAGAGGAGAGCATAGGCAGCAGCCTCTTTGACATCGGCCACAGCAACTTCTTTCAAGACACGTCTCCAAAGGAAAGGAAACAAAAGCAAAAATGAACTTTTGGGACTTCATCAAAATAAAAAGCTTCTGTACAGAAAAGGAAACAGTCAACAAAACAAAGAGTGTATTCATCCTTTCTGATGGAGGCGTAATATTCCATTGTATATATGGACCATATCTTCTTTATCAATTCATCTGTTGAAGGACATCTTGACTCTTTCCACAGTTTGCTCATTGTGGCCATTGCTGCAATGAACATGGGGGTATATATGGCCTTTCTTTTCACTACTTCTGTATCTTGGGGCAAATACCCAGTTGTGCAATAACAAGGTCAGAGGGTATCTCTATTTTTATTTTTTTTTAAGAAATCTCCACACTGTTTTCCAAAGCAGCTGCACCAACTTGCATTTCCACCAACAGTGTAAAAGGATTTCCCTTTCCCCACAGCCACTCTAAAACTAGATGTTTCCTGTCCTGTCAATTTTGTCCATTCTGACTGATGTAAGGTGGTATCTCAATGTGTTTTTGATTTGAGTTTCCTGATAGCTAATAATGATGAGTGTTTTTTTCATGTGTCTGTTAGCCATTTGTATGTCTTCTATGAAGTTCCTCTTCATGTCTCCTGCCCATTTGTTGATGTGTTCATCTTCTTTTTGGATGCTGAGTTTGAGTAGTTCTTTATATATCTTGGATATCAGCCCTTTGTCTGTAGTGTCATTTGCAAATATCCTTTCGCATTCCGTGGGTTGCCCTTTGTTTTGTTGACTGTTTCCTTTGCTATGCAGAAGTTTTGTTGTTGTTGTTGTTGTTGTTGTTGTTCTTGTTGTTTTATGTCCCAAAATTTCTTTTTTGCTTTTCTTTCCTTTGCCTTTGGATACATGTCTTAAAATAAGTTGCTGTGGCTGATGTCAAACACGGTCCTGCCAATATACTTCTCCAGGATTTTTCCTTCTCACATTGAGGTCTTTCATGAATTCTTATTTTATCTATGTATGTGGGATAAGATAATGGTTGAGTTTCATTCTTCTATACATAACTGTCCAAATTTCCCAGCACCATTTACTGAAGAGAGTGTCTTTTTTTCCACTGGATATTTTTTCCCGTTTTGTCAAAGATTATTAGACCAAGGAGTTGTGGGTCCATATCTGGACTTTCTAGTCTATTCCATTGGTCCATGTCTGTTTTTGTGGCAGTACAATGCTGTCGTGGTGATCACAGCTTTGTGATAAAGTTTGAAACCAAGGAATGGGATGCCTCCAATTTATTTTTTTTCCTTTTTAAGATTTCCTTAGAAATTCAGGGTCTTAGGATAGTAAATGGGAAGTAGGGTAATCCAGGGAAAGAAACGAAACAACAGAGACTTTAGACACAGAAACAAACTGAGGGACTTGGAGAGAGGGGGGTGGAGGGATGGGAGAGCCTGGTGGTGGGCACTGGGGGCACCTAATGCATGGAGCACTGGGTGTGGGGAATGGGGGATGGATCTTGGAACACTGGAAAAAAATTAAGTAACAATAAAAAAAAAGAAATTCCGGTCTTTTCTGGTTCCATATAAATTTTAGGATTTTTTGATTCAGCACTTTGAAAAATATTGGTGGAATTTTGATCAGGATGGCATTGAAAGTATAGATTGCTCTGGGCAGTATAGACATTTTAACAATGTTTATTCTTCCGATCCATGAGTATGGAATGCTCCTCCATCTTTTTGTGTCTTCCTCAATTTCTTTCATGAGTGCTCTGTAGTTCCTTGAGTACAGATCCTTGACTTCTTTGGTTAAGTTTATTCCAAGGTATCTTGTGGTTTTGGTGCTACAGTAAATGGGATCAATTCTCTGATTTCCCTTTCTATGTTTTCATTCTTAATGCATAAGAATGCAACTGATTTCTCCACGTGCAGTTTGTATCCTTCCACATTACTGAATTTTTGTATGAGTTCTAGAATTTTGGGAGTAGAGTCTTTTGGGTTTTCCATATAAAGTATCATGTCATCTGTGAAGAGAGAAAGTTTGACTTCTTCTTTGCCAATTTGAATACCTTTTATCTCTTTTTGTTGTACAATTGCTGTTGCTACAACTTCTAACACTATGTAAAAAATATTGGTGAGAGTGGGCATCCTTGTGTGTTCCTGATCTCAATGTGAATGCCGTCAGCTTTTCTCCATTGAGAATAATGTTCACTATGGGTTGTTCATAGATAGATTTTATGAGGTTGAGGTATGTTCCCTCTATCCCTATACTTTGTAGAGTGTTAATCAGGAACAGATGTTGTATTTTGTCAAATACTTTTTCTGCATCAATTGAGAGTACCATGTGGTTCTTTTCTCTTCTCTTATTGATTTGTTCTATCACATTGACTGATTGGCAAGTGTTGAACCTCACTTGCATTCCAGGGATAAATGCCACCTGGTCATGGTGGATAACCTTCTTAATGTACTGTTGGATCCTATTAGCTAGGATCTTCCTAAAAATGATGGAATCCATATTCATCAGGGATATTCATCTGAAGTTCTCCTTTATGATGGCATCTGTGCCTGGTTTGGGGATTAAAGTAATGCTGGATTCATAGAAAGAGTCTGGAAGTTTTCCTTCTGGTTCTATATTTTGAAACAGCTTCGGAAGTTAGGTATTATTTCTTCTTTGAATGTTTGGCAGAATTCACCAGGGAATCTGTCGGGTCTGGAGCTCTTGTTTTTTGGGAGGTTTGGAACACTGCTTCAATATTGTTACTGGATATCAGTTTATTCAGATTGTCAACTTCATCCTGTTTCAGTCTTGGAAGTTTATAGGTTTCCAGGAATGTATCCATATCTTCTAGGTTGTTAAATTTGTTGGCATATAATTGTTGATAGTAATTTCTGATGATTGTTTCTATTTCCTTGGTGTTGGTCGTGATCTCTCCCCTTTCAATCATTATTTTATTAATTTGGGTCTTCTCCCTTTTCTTTTGGATGATTTGGCCAATGGCTTATTGATCTTATTTGGAAGAAAATCAAACACTTGGAAGCTAAAGATGATCCTGCTCAAGAATATGTGGATCAACCAGGAAATCAAAGAAGAACTGAAACACTTCATGGAAACCAACGAGAATGAAGATACATTGATCCAAATCCTATGGGATACAGCAAAGGCAGTCCTAAGGGGGGAATACATAGCCATCCAAGCCTCACTCAAACTAATTGAAAAATCCTGAATACACCAACTCTCATTACACCTTAAACAACTGGAAAATCAACAACGAATTAAACCTACCCCCCACGGAAAATGGGAAATAATTAGGATTAGAGCAGAGATCAATGAGTCAGAAACTAGAGACACAATAGAAGCTGGTTCTTTGAAAAAATTGCCAGAACTAACAGAGAAACTGGATTCAAACTGAACAAAAATGAATAGCATGAAACTGAATGGACAGAGAAATATAATTACATTTTCATGACTTTGTTTGAAATATTGTTGGCTCTTAAAAATGTGTTATTCCTTCAGATTTATGGAAACTTCTCTTAAGCTAACTTTTCTATAAGAACTTAATGAATTATACCTCTGTGAACAAATAAATTATTTATTTTCTTTCCATACATGATGCCTCCAAAGCTCAGAAACTGCCAGTAAATATTCTTATACTTTTATGGCGATACATTTATTAGCATAAGTTTGATAAGTTTCCATTTTCCTTGTAATAAGTTATAATTGGAATCATTGGTTAGATTACCAAGACATTGAGTAGAATGTCATATTTAAAAGAGATATGTAGGTGCTCCTAGGTGGCTTCTGGTGTTAAGCCTCTGCCTTTGGCTCAGGTCATGATCTCAGGGTCCTAGGATCAAGCCCTGCATTGGGCTCCCTGCCTGTTTCCCACTGCATCTCTGCCTACTTGTGATTGTTCGTTCCTGTCTCTCCCTTTGTGCCAAACAAACAAACAAACAAACAAAAGCGATATGGATCTGTATATACTCAGACATGATCAGGCAGCTTTAAGAAGCTACATTGACTTTATGGAGACTAGAAAACCTCTTGGAAATATCGGTGTGCCACCTGCTTACAGAGTTTTCAGCAGCTTTACCAAGTGAGTCAAGAAAGTCATGTCCCAGGTGGTGCAGGAACCTTGGGATATTTGAGTACCTGAAGAAAAGAGAATTTCCCCAAGTGTATAGGTGTTGCAGGTTAAGTCTAATGGTAAGTATCTGGCACAGGTTTTGGCATGTCTTCTGGCCTGGAAAGAGTGTTAAATGTTCAATCTTGAGGTTTCTTATAAAAGTTCCAGCAAAGCAGATTTTAAAGAGTCTATATCGTCAATTGCCATTCTTGATGCACTTATGTATATAATAAGACCTAGTTCTTTTTGAAACTACCCTTAGATGTGAACAAATTAATGTTAATTTGGTTATATTTAGTGGAAATGAGAGTGATTATAGAGAAAAAAACATGTTTCAATAACATCCTTGAATGAATACTCGATTCCAATCCTGTTCATTATAACCTAGTCTAGATCCTGATTCTCTCTCACTTCCTACAATATCTGATACAGGTCTCAAAGCTAACATGGTTTTTCTTCCACTTTTTTGAGTTGGACTCAAACTGCACTTTTACTTGAAGTCCTGGAAAGTAGATAAAAACAATATGATGTAAACCTCGAGAAAATCATCACAGCAGCTCACATAGAGACAGTCTGTGGGCCTGTTGTTCTTTGGGCCACTCAGAGATCCCTAGACACATGTGAACTACAAACCAGAACAGTCTGTCAGATTGTCACAGCCTGCCGTCACTCTATCTGAAGATGGTTTGCCCTTGACATCTAGAAGTCTTCTGGCTTGTGTACCTTCAGAACTCAGGAACTGCTTTAGAATCGGTTACAACCAGTAACCATCATTTTTTTTCCCATAGAAATGCCCCTTATTTAATAACTGATTTCTTGAACCACAGGCCTTATTTTGAGGTCACTCATGCATCACCCATTCTGAAACATGTTTAACTAAACCAGACAAATTTCAGGAGAGAGTCAACATAACTAAACAATCTATAGCCCAAATTTTGACATGTGTAACTTTGGGAAGTTTCAGGGGAGGGGTGGAACTGGCCAAGCAGAGCTGCCCCAAGATGGGCTGCTTTGTCATGAACATTATTTAAGTCAAGTTAAAAGCAAAAGGTCTAGGAAAACCTCTATACCTCCATCAAACTGCTTGTTTGTAATAGGAAGACAGCTATTAGAAGGGTGTCCTCTTTACCTTAGACACTTATTTACATGAGCAACACAACCTTTGTTTTCCAAACACATCCTCTCATCTTCCTGCTAATGCTTTCTCCTCTTTGCTCCTCAGACCCCTACTCTTTTCCTTCACTCATAAGTGACATGTTGCCCAAGGGTCTTTGGAATTCTCCATGTCTGTGTGGATTCATGTTATGTAGGCTATTAAATGTTATTTTGCCCTGTTAATCCACCAGCTGTCAATTTCATTCTGATTCAGCTAGAGACCTTGAAAAGCACAGGAAATTCTTCCTCTCCAAAAACATGCACAGAAGAAGTTTCATCAAGGGTCAGAGAAGAGTAACCAGAGGTGTGTATCACTAGGACTCCTTATTAACTGTCTACTGGGTCAGGGGCTTAACCTATCTCCTGGAAGCATGAGGTACATGTCGTACTGCATCCAAGATAGGTCCTCATACTGTCCCAGCTTGTGGAAACCCCTCCACCCACTGTTCCCTGCTCACCC
Source organism: Spilogale gracilis (assembly GCA_004023965.1). Lineage (NCBI taxonomy): Eukaryota > Metazoa > Chordata > Mammalia > Carnivora > Mephitidae > Spilogale > Spilogale gracilis. Next base: position 10,380 of record PITA01028206.1, read on the forward strand.
ATCTCCTTCTTCTCCTCCCCAGTCCCATCCTCACTCCTTGCCTCTTCCACATCGCAAGGACTCTTACTTTCCTCCCCATCAACACCTTCTCAAGAAATCCTAGGCTGACGGACAGATTGCACAGTCCCTGCCGTGTCCCGTCTACATGTTCCCCTCCCCGTTCCATCCCTGTGTCTGTGGTGCTGGGGTGATGTTGGGACATCAGATTCTGGGGTTACTGTGAACCTCTGCAGTCTCCCAGTTCTACCCCACCAGCCTCACCCTCTCCCATTATCCTGAGACACAACTTTCCTTTATGACGTGTTTAACTTCCATATCCTCTCTCTTCCCGACACTGTCCACTCCCTGAGACACCAGACCATTCTTGTCATGTCCACACATTTCCCACATTGCTAGGCCCACCTGTGACACATGCTATTTGTTTAACAAGTGGTCTGAAAGCACACTACCCGGAAAGTGCTCTATCCTCAGTCAGAAACAGACGGACTCCTGGTCTCCGCCTCTGCCCTGACCTGTCAGAGGGATACAGATTGTCGAATCCAGGGCTCAATAAATAATTCTTGAGACATGTACTGTTGAAAAAGACGATTTTTCTATAGCACGGGGGCAAGATCTGTGAGCAGAAAGCTCACTGGGATTGTGATGAGTGACTGATTATATGCTTTTAAATTAGTGGAGGTGAAGGACAGTGTAAGTCTCTAAGGAATTTGGAAGCGAGGTTTTCAGGACCTTGAAGGGCTTCCTGCTGTGAAAATAAGGTTAATTTTAGTCTTTAATAAGACATAAATATTAAGGCAATATGCAGCCACGAGTTCCTTGAGGAGGGTCACACTTTCCATGTGTCAGGTATTTATCAGCAGGATTCACAGTATAAGGGGATTTAAGTTAAGCTACATTTCTCTTGCCTTTGTTGTCCTCATCAACAGACTCTATTACCAGGGTAACCTGCCTGGGCCCTAGGAATTTCTCCTCAGTATGAGAAAATCAAACAATGTATTCCTGCTAAGGAAAGGCTGGAGGAGATGAATTTGAGAGAATGCGGATTATTTTGTAGCCAATGTTCCGTGAAGTTGGTTCTAGATCACAGTTTAGAACAAAAAAAGTGAAGAGCTGACTTGGCCCAGGTGTGAGAGCTGCACAGCGATCCCCCTTGCTGTGGGGACAGCAGGTTTCTGTCTCACTTCCCCACAAGCCCGGAGCACTGTGTGAGCCTTGAGACTGCTGTCCCATGACGAACAGTAATAATCAGCCTCGTCCTCAGCCTGGAGCCCAGCGATGGTCAGGGTGCCTGAGCTGCCAGTCCTGGAGCCAGAGAATCGCTCAGGGACCCCCGAGGGTCTACCAGTAGTACCATAGATCATGGTTTTAGGGGACTTGCCTGGCAGCTGTTGGTGCCAGCTCACACCATTACCACCCCCGATGTTTGTGCTGCTTCCAGTGCAGGAGATGGTGACCCTCTGCCCCAGGGTCCCAGACACGGACGGCGGCTGAGTCAGCACAGACTGGGCCCAGGACTCTGCAAGAGAGAGAGGCACAAAGAGGGTGATGCTGGGGTCTGTAGACAAGAGGAGAAACAGGGCCTCACATGTCCTCCCAGGGTCCCTTCCCTTGTGCCTGAATCCTTTCACCTGTGCAGTGAGCAAGGAGGATGAGGAAGAGGTGGGGCCACGCCATGGTCGAGGTCATCACTGATCTTGCCTTCTGTGACCCCACAACTGAGCAGACTTCCCTTAATCTCTCCCTTTCTTTATTCTCTGAGAGAGGGTGGGACCACCATGCAAATAAGACCCCAGTCACTGGCTCTGTGTCAGATCCCTTTGCTTCAGCATGTCAGGGGCCTAGGCAGGGGAGGAGCTTTGCGGGGTCAGGGGTTGGGGCAGATAGAGCTGTGAGCGCTGAGGAGAGGGCACAGGCAGAGCACGGTGGCAGGTCCCAGCCCTGATCCCCCTTGACTCCTCAGAAATGGGACCAGTGTGCCCCCTGGTGTCCAGATATAGACAAACCATTGTGTGACATGCTGACCAGCGCACAGGAGACATATGTCCACATCCCCGCCAACTGTTCTGTCCCCTGTTACCTGAATTAGGGATTCAGGGTCCCTAGGAATTAGGGACTTGTTGTCCCTATGTGCTTCTCCCACTAAGTCATGACTCATTATATGCCCTACTAGGAGTCCTCAGAGCTACTCTGTCCATAGCTCCCTTCTCTGTTCCTGGGTCAGTACTGAAATGCTGTCTCTACACAAACTCCTGTAGATCAGGTTCCAGTCTAGAGCTTACAGGCCCCCAGGGGCACAGGGAGCCTTCTATGCAGGATTCTGGGAATTTCCTCCTATGTACCTTCTCCCTGTTTTCCAGAGCCTTCCTTCCTCTGAGGTTCCCACAGTACTGGGGAGATAGGGAACAATTCTCTCCATGTTGGTGGCAGAATCCCTCATGTGTATTCCTAGAGGCTTACACACTGAACATCTTTGTCACCTCTCACTCTTTCCACCTGATTGAAAGAACAATTCTCCCCACACAGTGGGGCAGTGATTCCTTCCCAGGATCTGTCCTTCCAGCCCAGACACTAGTCTGTAGGAGCCCTGCCACATGAGGCCATGGGTGGCACTGACCTCTGAGCATAAAAGGCAAACCTGAAAGTTCTAGGAAAAGAGTAACAGCTACAGATGCTTTGACAGGGACCTAGTGATAGAGTTTATGTCTGAGTCACCAAAGAGCCAACTTCATATTTAAAATGAATGTGTGTTATTTCATACATAATCCCATTCAGTAAGATGAATTCAAACTCAATGGCAATGTCATTGTGAAGATGCAGGTACAATTCTTAGCCCACTTTTCCCAGTATGTGCTTATTGCAGAGAAAATATGGGTGGAATGAAAGGTTAGACACAGGGATGGAAAAAAGGCTTGCCTTCTCTTTTCAGGAGAATTAGTGGTTTAAATACTTTCTCTACAATCACTTATTTTTACTGTGTGCCTGCTGTCCCATGTTGGAAAGGTTAATGTGGTGCCCAGTGAACCCCCTTGAGGGGCCTGTTCCTATGAATTCAGAACAATCCTGAAGACAAAATTACCAAAACCGGACAGAACTTCCAAGACAGAGGGACTTGGGATCACACCACCCTCTGGGGAAGACACAGCTGTATTCCTTGTAACTTTATCCAACATGTTCAGGGTGACACCACTATTCATTCAGCCCCCCATGACTGCAGGAATGGATTCTACTACCCAAGGCCAACTGCACCCAGAAGTTTCTGTGAAACACCCCAAATCTGAGTGGAGGAGAGTTGGAGATAAGGTGGACTGTGTCTCTGAGGTCAGCGGCCTGGGGCCCTGGGTTAAGATAGGAGAATTTCCATTAGAGTGAAGCCTGGCTGGAAATGTCCCTGGGCTGACTGGTGGAGAGACTGTCTAGAGACAGTCAGCTCGAGACCTGAGAGCACAGGGATGGTGTGTCCCATTTCTCCCATGGTTTGAGCTTTGGGGGTGCACTACTGAGGTTTCTGTCTGAGAATCAATATACTGATCAGCCACAGGCACTGACTTGGGAGCTGAGCTGCCCACAAGGGAAGACTCCTTCTGGGATTCTTGAGCATCAGCCTCATCCCAGGAGAACAGGGGTTGAGAGCCCATCCTGGCCGCCATAGTGGCAGGATCTAAGATGCACATGCTATGTTGAGGAGGATTAGATCTTCTGGAGACTGTGACACTGGAGATGGCTCCGTGAGCAGAGGTTGACCCTGACTTCTGGAAAGACAGAGAGCCAGGAAACTGCGGAGTCCCAGGCACCACACTATTCACTTAGAGGGAGGAGAGGGCTGTGTGTGTGTGTGTGTGTGTGTGTGTGTGTGTGTGCGTGTCCACGCGCGTGTGCGTGTGTCTCTGTGTGTGTGTCTGTGATCTATCTATCTATCATCTATCTATCTATCTATCTATCTATCTATCTATCTATCTATCTATCTATAGAGAGAGCAAATGCAAAAATGAGGTATATGACCCCTGTTCCTCTTATAACTGAAACCCTGAGAGGTATATCCCCATGATGATTCTCTTTACACTACTCCAGGGTCCTGATCCTGCATTTAGAGGTAAGTATCTCAGAGATTTTTCTGGAGAAGGATTTATTTAGGCCAGGGGAATTCACGTGAGAGCAAACCTATTAACAATTCACTGAATCAGGAGTCCAAGTCCTATTGATTGACTTGGTTTTGTTGGTTTTCATCTCTGCAAACACAAGATCTACAACTCTGGGGTTTTCCAGTTCTGGAAACCGAGGACAGTGGGGGAGTGCATAGGCCCTCCTTCCTGCCACTATAGCCCAGCCATACCTCCAGCACCCCACATCCCCAGGTGTCTACCAGGGAGTGAGAACAAGATATTGCTGATGATTTTGTGCATGTGTGAGAAAACACTACAGCCTGAGACGTTAGGAATCATAGAAACATATTTCTGTGGTGGAATTATTGCTCAGAGAGATCTTAGGAATGAGAATCTGGAGCATAAGAAAAATAATGACATTTTAAAGTATGCATGCGATCCTTGTCTGTGGATTCCTCCAAGACTCTCATGGGTGGGAATCAGGTAAAATTCAGAAGAGGGTGAAATACAATGGCTCTCATGTGCATATACCTAAAGGTAGATGGACACATCCTTTTCAGAAAAATGTAATGGCTTTACTTTCATATTAAAGAGACTGACTTGGGGGCTCCAGAGGGGCACTGTAGGTTCACCTTCTGACTCTAGGTCTGTCTTAGTTATGATCCCACTTTCCTGGAATGAAGCTCTACAATGGACTCCCTGCTTGGCAGAAAGTCTGCTTTTCTTTCTCCTACTCCCGCTGCTTGCGTTCCTTCTCTTGCTGTCTCACTCCCTGTAAGTAAATACATAAATAAAACATTAAAATGATGTAAGTTAAAATAATATAATAAAATAAAATAAACTCTGATGTGGAGACAGAGCTCAGACTGAAGAGTCAGAGGGAGAGACTGACACCTAAAATGTGGAAGCAGAGAGGAGAAGAGGAGGGAAGGCATGGAGAGCATTGTCAGTGAGTCTGTAGGACCTGGCCCAAGCATGTTTAGCTGGTTCAGAGAGAAGAGATGGGGTCTGTGACTAGGGTTATTGTTAATATATCAGCTTGAATACATCACTAGTGACAAAATGTCATACTTTATGGAATAAGATGATAGAACGGATTGTGGCTGAATGTTCATTAGGCAACATGTTCAGTTGTAGACACAGAATTTATTCCTGCTCGTCTTCTCCAAGTGCAGTAATGATGTGCAGTTGGGCTCTGATATGTCATCTGTCTGTGCCTTCCTGGGATGCCACATTGCGTCTCACTTAATGTGCATTACATGGCTGTTCATCTTTCGTGTTGAAAGATAGATCATCGTGCAGAAAAGACTACCCTGATATATATCTCCAGGTAGGTTTCTTACTGAAAAAAGGTTCAGAGACAAGCTCTATGGGTCCAGAGGTCTTTGACCCACTTCCTCCTTATCTGAGACAATGTGAGGAATGGTAGCTGGTCCCACTGCCATAACCTGTAGCACTATATTCATCAGCCTCGTCTTCAGGTTGCAGCTGAGAGATGAGCAGAAGCCCTGCATTGTCTGAGGCATCTTTGGATTGAGAGAAGCAACTTGGGGGCCTTCAAGCCTTGGTGCTTATACGAGTCTGTCGGTAGTATAGGAGATTCCAGGGAGGGCTCCCTGGCTTCTGCTGGTACCAGAACATGTCCTAGTTGCCAACACTGGATCCACTGCTCAGGATGTAGTTGAGTCTGGCTGTTGTTCCCAAAAATGCAGAAAGGGAGGGGGCTGGTTAACGCAGGCTAGGAGAGAGAACATGCAAGAAAGTCACACATTCTGAATGGAGCTGAGGCCACTTGGCAACTGATAAGGGATTAGATCAGGGCTGCCCACACAGCTTGGAGGGCTTCCCTGCTCCTCTAAAGCGTGTTCCTACCTGTTCAGCGAGAGAAGGAAATAGGGAGAGGGGTCCAGTCAATAGTGGTTGCAGTCCCAGAGGTCCCAGAGCTGAGGTTGGGGTGGGCCAGGTCTCTCTTATGCACCTTAATGTCTAAGGGGAAGGAGACCATCATGCTAATTTGCCCCCACCTTTATATCCCTTCACCTCTTTCTGAGCTATGAGAAGGAACCTGAGCAAAGTCTGTGGGCAAAAAATAGAAGAGGCAAAGATGCTCTGAGTTTTCTTAGTAGGGAGAATTTGGGACGAAGCAGCCACTTGTGTGTGGGGGATGGGGACCCTCTTGTACAAGTGGGGACACTGGCTGAGACCTGACTACTGTGTCAGGGACCAACGCCTTCTGGAATGACAGTGTCAGCAGGGTTTGCCTGACTGGAACTCCCCCAAGTGACTCTGCAGGAGCCACATCTCCCTCTGCTGGTCACCCATCCATCTGTAGACACCTGGGAAGCTCCTGTGGACTCTAAGTTTGTCCTGGTCACTCTCCTTGTCACTGTTATTCAACTCACAGGGAGAGGCAAGCCTGTGTGTCAAGGGGCGTGGTCAGGTAGAATTTACTGATGTCGGTCTACCCCACGTGGAACCTGGAGACTGATATAAATGAATAATGATATCTGTTTCCTTTTTTAAAACTCTCATTGTCGCACGATTGTGAAGAAGCCCCAGCCTTAGAGAGTACCTAACACATCTCTGCCTGCAGAGCATAAAGTGATGGGGTTTTAGCATCCAGAGTCCTGCACTGTTGATTGGGATGAACCAAGGGACATACGGTGTTTCTTAGGGATGGAAAAGAACAGCCAATTGTTCCTAGGGAACCTTCCAGACCCCACATCAGCCATTTATCTGTGAAAGGAGAAGTGGAAAAAAGAAGGACCCAGACTGGGAGCAGTGTCCCCAGAGTGAGCTTCCTGCTTCGATGGAGTGGTGACACAGCTCCCCTGCATCTCCGTGGTCCTTTCTCCATAACTCGTGGAACTTCAAACTCTTCTCTCTATGTGCCCATGTCCATAGACCCTGTGTGTTCACAGCCTCTTCAGCATTGTTGCATGAACCTCAGACAACCTTGAGATGAGGCCTGGCTCTTACAGAACCAGCCTTAGTGATGATGGAACCTGATGCTGCTTTTCCAGGGCACACAGGGAGGGTAGAAACACCTTACTTTAGGGATGGATCTGTTGCTCAACCCCCTGGGGCTACGGAGACTCGCTTCCTCTGGGACTTAGGGGGGAAATGCAGTTCCCAGAAAGGGAAAACAAAAACAGTTCCTAGAGAAAGACTAGAATCAGAAGATGCAGAAAGAAGGTGACTGACTTAATATTGGGCCCTGGGAGATGGGCATGGGCCATGTTGGATGCAGGGACCCCCCCACAATAATTCAGACAACTCACATCTGTGAGTCAGGCCTAGACCCTGGGCTGGCATGGGTGGAGTCACCCGTCTCCATCGTACCCATACTCTCCCTGAAGTGGTACTTTGCCCTAAGGCCTGATTTATTCCTATGGAGAGAGTTAAATCTGTATAAGAAAATATTAACCACAGAGCAAATGAACTCCGTAAGGTAAAAGAGGGGGCATACAAATGTCCTAGGAAGTGATGCTGACTGATGACATGACAACATATGTCACCCAGAGTAGCCGTGGCATTGGCAGGGCAGAGGCGGTCGCAGCATGCAGAGATAGCACTGGGGAGCTTTAGTATCACTTAAGGTTCTGGAGGACATTGTTCCTATAACAGCTGCCATGCTGAATTCACAGTAAGAGTCAGACTTGTCCTCAGGCTGCGGCCCAGAGATGAGCAGAGGCCCTTCATGGGCCGAGGCGTCCTTGGAGCCAGAGAAGCAGAAGGGGACCCTGGAGCCTTGGTGCTTATCTGAGTCTAATAAATAGTGTAGGAGACTCCAGGAAGAACACCCTGGCTTTGTTCATACCAGATGATACAGCATCTCCCAACACTGATCTACTGCTTTGGGTGCAGGTGAGTCTATCTTTTGCTTCCAGAGAGGCAGAGATGGAGTGAAACTGATAAGCACAGACTGAGAGAGGTGACCTGCAAACATAGACACTATGGTTGATGGGGCAGGGACAAGTCTAAAGCTTCTTAGTCTCTGTGACAGAGGAGCTGACACCAGCTGTAGGGCTGTCTTGTGTCCCTGAGGTCTGTCACTACTCTTCCCCTGAGAAATATAAACAAGAAGAACTGGAGTCCAGGCCATGGTGACACAGACTCTAGTATTCACAGTTGGTGGGGCTGCCCCATACCTCCTTTTCTTCTCTGCCTTGAGCCATAGAAGAGGTTGTCCATGGATAATGGCGTCCACCCAGTGACTGTCCAGCCCCTTCCTGAGCCCTGGTGATAGAGCATAGCTCACAGCACACACTGAGGAGGATGGGGGTTGGCCTAACCCCTGGGGAGAGTGCTGGGAAGAAGCACCTGCTGTGACACACCTATGTCCCTGCTCTGGGCCAGGGATGAAGCAGATGTTGCCTCCCCACCAGGGAACACAAAACACAGTCTCCATTCCCAGGCTTCTGCTGGGAGCCAGCCCTGGAAACAGTCAGGGTTTCCAGAAGGTGGTGACGGAGTCGGCGATATGAGGAGACCGGATGAGAAGAGTGCTGTGGGGATCTCCTGAAAACTGTGTCTTCAGGGTTCTTTATTTAAAGCTTTTTAGTTACAGATCATCTCGAGGGGAGAATGTATGATAAGAGATATTTGTAAGAGATTACACAGACTTCTTTCAGGTTTCCCATCATAAATTCCCCAAGACATTGGTGCCATTCAGGTGCCATAAACTCAGGACAGAGCATCCCTAATTGTGGGCGGAAACAGACCCTGGTCCACGGGCAGTCACATCAGTCTAGCTTTAGGCAAACAGTTAGTTCTGTCTTATCTTACCTCAATGAAATGTCTTCTCCTCTGACCGTGCAAGGCAGGGTGGTCACACAGACAAAAGGTGAAAGGGTGGTCATGGAAACTTTAAATAACTACATTTAAACTATAAGTAAATAAGTATTGATAATAGTCTCAATCAAACTGTGTCTATGCAGGTTAACATTATCAACCACTGATTTCCACTATAAAGGAAAGTGTTATAAACACATAGTATAAGTGAAGGTCAGGAAAAAAGGGAAGTTTGTGAATAGACTCACACCACCTTTGTGTCACCCCTCCTAGCGTTCTTTCCCATCACCGTTCATTATTCCAATGTACAGATTTATCAACTTGGACCAAAGAGCTGTGCACCAAGTCTGAT
>PITA01028207.1:0-19723 GCA_004023965.1 Spilogale gracilis
TTCTTTACTTTATGCACAAGTTCTCAGTACACAGTTTTTGCTTTTTATTAATTGTTAAATGTGTATATCTTGTAAGTAAGTAACTAAATGAATTTTCGGAAACAAAACAAATCTATATAGCCAACACTTAGATAAGGAAACAGAATGTTACCTTGCTGACTGCTTCTCATAAACCACTATCCTAACTTGCTTTGTACACCTTTGTTAAATATTACTATTTGGTCTTAGCCATATTTTTGAATCTTAAGTCTGGGGTTCATGCCTCCTAGGGATGAAATAAAGGGACAACTGCTTAGTTCTGGAGCAGGTGGTGAGGAGACAACACCAGAGGCATACGAGGGGGACCCAGATCCATAGAATAGAGCACAGATCAGCACCTATTAGGTATCTATCTCTATCTTAAGGGCCAGAGAGTAAACATTCTTGATTTGGTGGACCATAATGTCTTGGTCAAAACTCTAAATGAGTGTCAGTGGCAGTATTCTAATAAAATATTTTTATACAAATAGGCATTGGGCTGTACTTTGTTGACCCCTGGCATAAAGCAAGCTGTACCTGTGCATTATGATATATTCCATGAAGAACATTAGAAGGGAAACTTCGTTAAGTACTGGGCCTCACCCTAAATAACTCAGACATTGGTTATCTGAACTCCTCGAGGCAGAACTTGAACCTTATAGTTTATATTTACTTACTTCTATCCTTGGTCTAGTTTCTAACTTTCAAAATAATGCAGCAGTCAGCAGCAAGAGACAGGGAATGTCTAGCAGCAAGACTGCTATATTTAGCAACATTGCTTAAGGAAATCACTCTGGATTTCATATTCCTTTCTAAATCTCAAATCCATTAAAAGCAAAGTTTTGCTTCAATAAAATATTCCACGAACAATGGAATTTGTATAAATATTGAGGGTTTCTAAGTGTTTGACAATTTAACCACTAGTTAAAAAGTCCATTACATTATAAATTGAAAGGAGAGACACAATTACACATAATAATACATTTCTTCCACTTTTTAAAACTACTGGTCATTTTAACATGTTTTGATTCAATTCTGTTTCCAGAAAGCTAATTTGTTTCAGTACATGATGAAAGGGTTTGCATCATCTTGCATTCAATGTCTTAAGAGCCTTTATGTTCTTGGCAGAGGATGTTCTAATGTCTATTACAGAAATACCAATTGTGAGAGAGAAAAGTGGAATTCATACAAAGTTCCTACTTAATCAAAGAATGCTTAATCTGCTTTCCATCATTCCTTCAGAAAACTGTGAAAAGCTACAGGGAAATATGAAAATTAATGTGATTTGACAAAAATCAAACAACCATTGGACATCACCTGACATTTATCAAGCACCCATGGAATTAATTTTTCTTATTATCTTTTACAAGTGTGGATTTACCCATATTATTTTCCTTGTCCACAGAGTAGGTTAAGCATCAGTGTTTTTTGATTTTTACCATAGCACTAAAAATTTTAAGTCACCCCACGAACATATAGGCCACCTCTGATCTACTTATTTTCTCTTTTCCTGTATGCAAGATACGCTATTCTATGTATTCACCTCACTAACTCCACTACCTACATGCTAGTCAAAAAATTTCATTAGTTCTCAACTGAATTATTGCAATAGCCTCCTACCAGTCATCCTGCCTCCACAATTAACCCCCCTGCAGTCTACGTTTCACATGGCAGCTAGAGTGACACCTTTAAAACACAGATGAGATGTTATTAATCAGTTCAAAGCCTTTCCACAGCCTTCATCCCCTCCCTTATTTCATCTACATATTCATATTTATTTGTTATACGTTTTAATTGTCTTTTCTATCAACTAGAAGAAGCTTAATAAGTGTGAGTCGGAATGAAAGGAAGGAAAGGGAAGGTGGAGTAGAGAAACTGCCTCGAATTTATTAAATACATATACAAAAGACCACAAAGCAGAATTTATTTTTCTTTGTTGCAACAATAAACTGCATGAAAATATTTTTAAATGCCTCAAGCACAACCCAAATACTGTGGATGAAAATAGTAAGGTGATTTTATACAAAAAGTAAAAATAAGGATGTATACAGTTTTTCTGTGATCCTTTTGAGGTTAATTGTGACCAATCAATATTGAACTTTAGGAGAAAACACATGTTTCTTTTTACTGCAGGAGCTGTATCACACTTACTTAAGTAGATTATGATCATTATCAGAAGAAAGGAGAAAAAACAGAATATATTTCCTGTGTATGCTACAGAAAACTATGGAAGGCAATTCACTGTTTGGATTATAAAATATCACTAACATTTGAAATTTATTACATTCTTTTGATAATCATGAAATATAAAAGAAAACAAGTACCAATTTATTGCCTCCTTAGAAACTGTCATTCTTTTTATTATCAATCTTCACTGGAATTCTTCACAAAAATTTCTTTTTTATTAAAAGAATTGGACCTTGGATTGTAATTTATCCATAGGTTGCTGAAATCCCTCTTCTAAACATGTGCCCCCTATTATCTGACAGTTTGCCTTGTTAAAATGCAATCTGCACCCCTATCACCCTGTAAAAGAAATGAGTCTCCTTATACCTTCAAAGGGCATGTACTTGAAAGGGTAAAAATAGAGTTCTAAGTAGAAATGTCTTAAAATTGTCACATTTATTTCTTTTGAGGGAGAAAATACTCTCCCTTCCACTACAGACACATATTCACACAAGTTGTTCCCCAGGTAAACTTCTGCCCCTGTCTTTAAGTTCACTGGTACTTTTAGATTATAAGGAGACTATAAAATTTCTCTTACCCATTGCCAAATTGAGATCTATTGTCACATTACACAGAGCACTTGGAGTAAAACCATTGTACAACAACCACTGTTCTAGAAAAATAAATTCCTTGTAGTTTAGTTCAGGCTGCTAAAAAAAAAAAAATACCAATGACTGTGTGGCTTAAACATAGTAATTTCTCATAGTTCTGGAGCCTGGGAAGTTCAAGATTAAGGTCTCAGCTGATTTAGTTCCTGGTGAGCTCTCTTTCTGGCTATGTATTCACATGATGGAGAGAGAAAGAAAAAGAGGAAGCAAACTCTCCAGTGTCTCTTCTTAGAAGGGCACTAATTCAATTGTGAGGGCTCCACCTTTATGCCCAAATACCTACCAAAGGTCCCATATTCAAATATGATCACACTGGGGACTAGGGTTTCAACATATTAATTCTGAAAGGACACAAATATGTACTCCATAAAAGTAGTCCACAGAATGTCCCTGGGAACGGGACAAAAGCAAAAAGTATTTACTCAAACATTTCCAAAAAATAGTCCCTGAATTCAATGCATTCATCAAAAAACAAACATACAATAAAAACAAACAAAAAAACAAGCAAAATAATAAAGGATTGATTTCAAGGCTTTATCATTGACTCAAAATAAGCAGAGTTGTATATACAATCAAAAGTATTGGTTGTCTTCACCTCTACTAGAATGGCTCTAATAAAAATGACGGAAAATGGAATGTGTTGCCTGGGGAGGAAATACAGAAACTGGAACCTTTACACCCTGCTGGTAAGCATGTAAAATGGTGCAGACACTTTGGAAAATAGTCTGGTGGTTCCTCAAAAAAATTAAACACGGAGCTACCAAATGACCCATCAGTGCCATTATTAGGTATATATTCAAGAGAAATTAAAATAATGTCCATGCACAAACAGGCATGAATGTTCATAGCAGTATCTTTCATAATAGTCAATAAATGGGAAAAACACTAAATGTCCATCATCTGATGAATAACTAAAATATGGTACATCCATACACTAGAATATTATTCAGATAAAGGAATGAAATACTAATAAATGTTACAAGAATGAACTTTGAAAACATTAGGCCAAGTGTAAGAAGTCAGTCATATAAGACCAAGACCACACATTCTATTTATATGAAATATCCAGAACAGGAAAATCTACTGATATGTACAAGATGTGTTTGCCAGGGTTTAGGGGTCTGAGGAGGTAAGGGGAGAGGAAAGAGTTAAGAGGTACATGGTTTCTTTTTAAAGTAATGAAATGTTTTAAATATGATTGTGATAATGGATGCACAATTCTGTGCTTTAAACAGAATACATTATATTTCTAAGTTTCTATTTAAATTCTAGTTAGTTAACCCGCAGTGTAGTACTAGTTTCAGGTATACAATATGGTGATTCAAAATTTCCACCCGACACACATTGTTCATCTCAGCAAGTGCACTCCTTAATCCCCACCACCTATTTTTCTCGTCTCCCCACCTACCTCCTCTCCAGGAACCATCAGTTTGTTCTCTATAGTTAACAGTCTGTTTCTTGATATGCCTCCCTCACTCTCTTTTTCCCCTTTGTTCACTTGTTTTGTTTCTTAAATTCCACATATGAGTGAAATCATGTGGTTTTTATCTTTTTTTCTGACAGAATTTGACTTATTTCATCTAGTATAATACTCTCTAGCTCCATCCATGTCAGTGCAAATGGCAAGATTTCATGATTTTCAATAGCTGAGCAATATTCCATTGTATGTTTATATATACATTTACCACATCCTCTTTATCCATTCATCAATGAATACTTGGGCTGTTTCCATGATTTGGCTGTTGTGTTTTATTTTTTCAATTAAAGTTTTTATTTATTCGAGTTTATGAAATCATTCTACAATAGAAACTATTGTTAGATGCTGATTGTACTGTGCTATGGATCACCAACATACTGCCACACTATTTTCAGAAGATTTGAAATGCCACTGATAGTTAAAAAATGTAAACTCCTGGAGAAGTAAGAAGATAATTTAATGTTTCAACTGGATCCAGACATGCCTCTAACTTGGCTATTGCTGATAATGCTGCTATAAATGTTAAGGAGCGTGCATTGCTTTGATTTAGTATTTTTGTATTCTTTGGACAAATATTCAGTAGTATAATTGTTTCGATTATAAGTTAGTTCTATTTTTAGCATTTTGAGGAACCTCCATACTATTTTCCAGAATGGCTGCACCAGTTTGCATTCCCACCAACAGTGCAATAAGGTTCCTCTTTCTCCACATCTTACCAGCACTTGTTCTTTGTGTTGTTGATTTTAGCCATTCTGACAGCGCTGAGGTGATATCTCACTGTAGTTTTGATTTGCATTTTCTTGATGATCAGTGATACTGAGTCCCTTTTCATGTGTCTGTTGGCCATCTGTATTTCTCCTTTGGAAAAATGTCTATTCATGTCTTCTGCCCATCTTTTTAAATTGGATTATTTGGTTTTGGGGTGTTGAATCTGGTAAGTTCTTTACAGATTTTGGATACTAACCCTTCATCAGATATGTCATATGCAAATATCTTCTCCCATTCCATAGGCTGCCTTTTAGCTGAACATTTCCTTCACTGTGCAGAAGCTTTTTATTTTGATGAAATCCCAATGGTTTAGTTTTGCTTTTGTTTCCCTTGCCTCAAGAGACATAACTAGAAAACGTTGCTACAGCCAATGTTGAAGAGGGTACTGCCTGTGTTCTCTAGGATTTTTACGGTTTTAAGTCTCACATTTAGGTCTTTAATTGATTTTGAATTTATTTTTGTGTTTGGTATAAGAAAGTGGCCCAGTTTTATTCTTCTGCACTTTGCTGTTCATTTTTCCCAACACCATTTGTTGAAGAGACTTTTTCCCACTGGGAAGTGTTGACATTTTTTTTTTCCACTTGAAATGCATCATTCAACTTACAACAAACTACATATATATATAATATACATGAACTATATCAAATAAGTCTGCTAAAAATATTGCTTACCAGGGACTATTCTACATCTGAGGAAAATGTCATCTTTGCTCCTATGGAGCTTATATTGGGGGAAGGTGAAGACCAATAACAAATAAATACAAATATGATATAACAAAATATATTTTTAGGTAGTGAATATGCTAGAGATCAAATGAATCAGGGTCAAGATATAGAGTATAATGAGGGGGTGAATGGATATTTTAGACAGAACAGAGGAGGCCCCTGTAAAGGTTACATTTGAGTTAAGACCTGAGTAATATGAAGAAGTAAAATGCAGGAAGATGCAGAGGATGTATAAAGTATACCTATACAAGTGTAAAGGCCCTGAATGGAACATGAGCTTGACGTGTTCAAACAGCTACAGTAAACTACTGTGGGTAAAAGGACAGACTGAAGCCATGGGCATCATAAGCTGAGGCAAGCAGAATAATCATACCTTATTAATCTCAAATAATTTTATTATATATATCCAGGAGTGAAAGTCATACTAAATATTTAATAGCATCATTTCAGAATATGGTAGTTCAACTGAATATCATGTATTGTTTTCTTCCTTAATATGAAAATTGTCAGAGCTTTGATTTTAGATGCCATTAGGAAATTGGTTTTTATAAAAACATCACTCTCTATTTAGGACAAAAATTACAATTCCGTAAATAACATTAAAATAACAGTTAAATTAGTCAACATGATTTGGTAATGTCCAGAACATTTCTATTTTCAGAATTTATTTCACTGAGATTAGTGTATCAGACAAGATACCAGCATGAAAAAGAAGGCACATCAGACTGGATAATTTAAGAAATATTTAATAAAGAAGCTGTTTATAAAAGTGTGCACGTGGTTAAGGGAGACCTCAAGAGACGGCAGGTTCTCAACCTAGTAACATTCTGGAGTTGGGCACCATCACCATTGTTGGACAAATCAAGCAATATGTTGATTTTTCTATTTTACCTGTGACACATACATACATAAACACATGAATTACTGGAACCTGGGAGTAGGGTGTGGGAATAGCAGGAGGTAAGGGTGGAGAAGAAGTGAGGGAGGGAAAGAGAGAGAGAGAGATAAAAAGAGAGAAAGCACTTTGTGTGGATGGTCACCTGATAGAGCTATGATTGTTATTTAAGGATTCACCCAGCCAATGACAAAGCTACCAAAGTGAGTTAGCATAATAAATGTCCTAACCTCACTCTCCTCCCTTCCTCTATCAGATCTCCTGCCAGAATTCCCCATGGACCAAAGCTGATATACTCCATATCGATCAACTTCCAAGAGCATAATACAGAGGAAAGGAAGGTAGAAACGGAATTTGGAAGAACAAGTAGGATAGTTGTATCATATTAGCCAACTGAACAGAATTTGTGTCATCTGTCTATAATATTAACCAAATAAATGAGTATCAAAACACCGTTCACTTACTTAAATGGGCTTGCAAAATGCATCCATTCCATAAGTCACTGAACACTCAAGGCTATGCCCTTACTTTCTATTTACTTACAGTAACAAAATCTTTAACAGAAGATTTATATATAATGTGATTAGTAATGAAAGTACTATGATAAAAAATGATGATTTTTCTATTTTACCTGTGACACATACATACATATACACATATTTATAAAATGTATTTCATGTGTGTGTATCTATATATTTATATACTTATATATAAATATATACATATTTTTAGAATCACCATTCCACACCCTTCATCATTAATTCTACAATTTTTACACTGCTACACACACATCTGATGTTAACATATGCACCATAATTTCTCATGCACCGACCCAGGATTATGACCAGTTCCTTGTGTTTGTGTTACCATTCTAAGATTATATTTCCCACTCAAAAACTGATATCTGAATGTAAGGGAAAATGACATAATCAGAATGACGATCTGATAGGTTATTCCAATTTGATTTTATTGTGCAAGTTTTCATAATTTGTATAAGTAACTTATTTCTTGCAATACAGTTGCAACACACTGAGTCTCAACTTACTACTAAAAACCGCTAACTTACACTACACTATGACCTACACTATACTAAGCCATAACCAGCAGAGTAGACAAAAACAGACTGTCAATCTTCCAGACATGCAAATAGCAAAAGTCCTGTTACTATTTTGCCTCCCAAATCTCTGCCTAGATGCCAAAATTAAAGCCCATGTTAACATGACTATTACAAATAAGGAATACAAAGCTTCCTGTGAAGTGCTGGATCCAGGAAAAAGAAAAGCCAAGCAAAACATTAAAAAAACAGTTTGCCAGTCATTTCAAAATATCTCCATGATAGAAAATCTATCTACACACAAAAAGTATTTGATGGAAGAGGACACTAACCCTCCCATCCACCCCACTAAGAGCCTTACGTTAATGTTCCATAATGTAAATAGATTAAAATTAATATCATTACCTGCTTTGGGGATCAGAGCATGTAAATCATTAAGCCATAATTCAGTGATTCATCATACTACTATCTCTCATTCTGCTTTAATTATAAACCACGAAATACATAAAGAAAACATACAAGATATACAGGATTCTCCCTTCTCTCTTCAGTTTTTATTGTTAGTTTCAGGGGTTCTAATATTTGTTTATTCTGTACACAAAAAAGGTGTAGCAAAATGCCTTGTGTTAGTGTGCCCAAAGTGGTGGTAGAATAAAGCGCAAAGGAATTATGGCACATGTATACTGTGTGTGGGGGGGATAGAGTGGAGGAAGAGACTGAGAGATACTGTACACCCGAAACTTTCACCTCATCATTACAGTCATTACCAAGAAAGTTTTCATATGTGTGTTAAGAACATAATTTCAAACAGTGTAATATAATGAAATGGGAGAATGGCCGTCTTCACAGTTTTTCAGAATCATTAAAATCTCTCCCTTGTAGGATTTTCAAAGTATTACCACCTTTCATGAATCAAGTGTTTAGTTCTCCCTGTAACTTAGAGCATTGTTGTCCCAAGTGAAATTCATTAGTTTAAAAGAGAAACTTTATGCCACATTGCTCACTTCTGTGACCAAGCAGTCCCACTCTGTTTTGTCATAAATTCTTGAGAAGTTAAACATCTGCAAGTTCAGATCATGCCCAGAACAAACAATCCACAATAATCAGTAGCTCAGGGCATAGATAAATCCGAACTTGTATTATCTTTCCTGGAAA
This sequence comes from Spilogale gracilis, assembly GCA_004023965.1. NCBI lineage: Eukaryota > Metazoa > Chordata > Mammalia > Carnivora > Mephitidae > Spilogale > Spilogale gracilis. Next base: position 8,927 of record PITA01028207.1, read on the forward strand.
CTGACATAGGGTAATCAAATCAAACTCTCAACTGTAGTAAATATTTAATAAACAATTAGGCTTTAATCCTTTTTCTGTTTTGTGATGCATTAATGGCTTGTGATTTCTAAGGTTATAAGTTCAGCTTATATTTTCCTTGAGACCTAAAATTAAATTGAGTCATTTGATGTTGACATTTTTATTTTCACTTCAAACGGAACACTCAACTTACAAGGAACTGTGAAACACCTCAAGATGGCAGTCTTTAAAACTATAAATAAACAAAGTCAAGACCTTTACAATTAGATTGTTCCTAGAAATCAAAACCAAATCAATTTAAACTTGGTCAAAATTATTGGCGTGTGAATAGTGACAGCAAACTCTGTGCTACTTTGCAGCGCACATGGCAGCACACACGACTAAAGAGCCCTTGCAGGTGTCAGTGCCACCTTATAGGCTTGCATGAATAATTGCATGCAGGCACTTAACCAACTGAGCCACCCAGGCATCCCCCAAAATATTTTTGAGGACACTTTATAAAAACCATCCGCACTTTGTCAGTCAAAATATTACATTGGGATTTTTTTCCTCAGTATTGAGTAGTTGATATGAAGATTAAAATCAATGTGCTACTACCTTTCAAATGAAAAGTTTGCTATGTTTATGTTTTCAGTTTAATGACTGATTAAGTCTATTGTCTTCAGTAAGAAAAACAAATTTATAAGATTGTGCTGAGCCTCACAAAGTCATATATTTTACTTCTGACTGTTATTTTATTTTTAAAGCTGTTTAAGCTAGCCCTTTGTGTCCTCCACCGGGACATAATGGGGTTTTATACTTAAAACTCATTATATTTCTCTATTCAAAACTTGATTCCAACTTATATAGTGAAAATTATTCCTCACTTAGATTTAGTTTTATTATATACACAATTTTTCCTTGCTTGCAAAAGGACTTTTAAAAGCTTTGAACTGAAACTATGACAAGAAGTTTGACCAAATTTTGGGGCGCCTGGGTGGCTCAGTTGGTTGGGCGACTGCCTTCAGCTCAGGTCATGATCCCGGAGATCCGGGATCGAGCCCCGCATCAGGCTGCCTGCTCGGTGGGAAGCATGCTTCTCCCTCTCACTCCCCCTGCTTGTGTTCCCTCTCTGGCTGTGTTTCTCTCTGTCAAATAAATAAAATCTTTAAAAAAAAAAAAAAGAAGTTTGACCAAATTTTAATAGGCTCCCAAACAAAAATGCAGGCTTCCTAATATGACAAATAAGAGTAGGAAGACAAATGGCTGTAATTGTACTGACCTGTTCACCGGGCAGAACCATTTACACTTCGTTGCCATGGAAAACCCTGCTGCGAAGGAAACAGCAGGAGAAATCTAATTTAGTGTTAGTGCCAGTCAGTTCCTCCAAGGCTAGATTCTAGTCTCTTTCCTTGGAATTGTTTCCCAGGGTCATCAGTTGTACTCTCATATTTGCTCCAGAAAAATAATAACACTTCTAAATGTTCTGCACACAAATACACACTTCCTCTTTAGCATCAAACAACTGTGAAATAAAGCACCCTAACTCTTTGACATGAATAACATCATTTTAGTTACTTGTTTAACTGAACATAGATAATAGCAGAAACCGCCATTTTGTAGTCTTTATTTTTCTTGACTTCTCAGAAGAATTCAGTACTGTTAGCCACTGTCATATTTAAGAGTCTTTCTTTGATGTAAGTAATACTATACACTTTATCATTTTTTTAAAAAGATTTTATTTATTTGACAGAGAGAAACACAGCCAGAGAGGGAACACAAGCAGGGGGAGTGAGAAGGAGAAGCAGGCTTCCCGCAGAGCAGGGAGCCCGATGTGGGACTCGGCCCTGGATCTCCGGGAACATGACCTGAGCCGAAGGCAGTCGCTCAACCAACTGAGCCACCCAGGTGCCCCAACACTTTATCATTTTTATAGACTTGTCCCCCTGTCATCTCTTGGTTACTCAAAACTCAGAAGTAGCCCTCCTCTTTCACCATTTAAAACTTCTTTCTCCATGGAATCTCATCCCGACTGAAGGCTTTGATTCCCACTGATACACTAATAATTCACAAAATTTTATCTCCAGGTTAGACCATTCTTCAGAATTCCAGGACCATATTCTAATTTCTATATAACTCTCCTACTGTGATAACATTAAGACCTGTATCTAAAACAAGTCTTTTCTTTCCCAGTGTTCTCCACCTCAATGAATACTAAAAAATTCCATCAAATTACACAAATCAGAAATCCAAGAGGTATTCTCGAGTCTTTCTTTCCCCGCAAGTCAAATTCAGTAGATAAAGCCACCACAATCCCTCTTATACAATTCCTTTTCCTATACTACTACAATAGCCTCTTAACAGGCCTCCTTATATCTACTCCTATTCCCTTCTAATAAGTGTTCAATCCATAGAGTTATCTAAAAATTTTGAACCTAACTTTATAAGGCTATTTTTCCACCTTCCTTATTAAAATAATCCATTGGCTTCCTCCTGAGTTTATGCTGAAGACCAAAATGCTTGCCATGGTCTTCCAATTCCTGTATGGTCTTTCTCCTACCATGCCTTACCCTTAACATAGTCCTCTCAGTTCTCTGCATTCTAGCCACATGGCTTCTTTAGGTTTTTGAAGAATTTATGTCTCTTACACCAAAGATTCTTTGCAAAGGCTCTTGCCTTTGTTTTTCCTGGAATTCTCCTGAACTCCATGTTTTCCTTCATGTATTTTCATCTATCAGCTTATCAATAATCTTATCACAGAAAATTTTCTTTTCATAAAAGATAAATACCATCAAATTCTTTGCTGAAACAAAGGTGAAAAATAGATTGTAATACTTATATTGAACACACTGCCATTTTGAGTTTTAGTTTTTCCAGCCTCAAAAATTAAGTTTAGGAAGTGTCTATTCTTGCACATGACTGCACATCTTATTAGATATAAATACTGCACTCTGACTCTAGCAGTTGGTTAATAAGCATTTTAATATAGATAAGATTACATTTTCAATTTTTATAGACTAGATATGGATGAGTCATGTATTTTTTTTCTAAGCAGGACTTGGTATCAAAAAATAGAATAGAAAACATCTTTATAAATCTTGGTTTTTCACTCATAAGGAATATAAATTGAATAATATGGCACATATATAAACACCTATTAAATACTGGACAGACTTGAACGGCAATTCTTTTCCCCTTACTTATCCATGTAGAAATGTAAATCCTTATGGTAGGCAGGCATGACTGGCTCGAAAGAACATAGCTGTCTGAAGCAATATTATTATAACCAAAGTTATTCCTAGACACCCCTCTCTGTACCACATCCATGCCTAACTGTAATTCTCCGCTTTCCTTTTTGGTCTCCTGTCTTCAGCTTTTAAATCCTGGTTTACATGTATTTTTAGCTAAAAAACTTGATTCATTTCTCATTTCATAGCCACTTTTCTGACTTAACATTAGTATATCCTATCTGCTGACAACTTAGATTCTGGTCTCAGGCTTGAATTGTTTTGTCCTCATAGGATCCTTCATGGTAATTCTGTACCTTCACAGAATTTAACCCCCTTCTCATCTTTGGCTCTAGGGTTTCAAGGTTGGAGAAGAGAGAATCTTTTCACCTCTTTACATGATTTCAAGCTGTGTCTTTAAAAAACTTTGCTCTTTCTCCCACCTAATTCTTTATAAACAATACACTTTCAATGTCAACAAAGCCCGATAGGAAAGATTTATCTTCTACTTATTAATCCAGTACTGTGCCAAACAGAACCAAAGTTACACATTTGCACAATTCTTTTCTCATGCTAGAAATTATTAATTTAATGAAACTCAAGTCAGTGGCCAAATTTAAAATGCTTATAATAGATATGAGCTTGGATTCCAGGAGTCCTGGAGGAATTGATAGTTTGTCGTTCACACTATGTATTCTCCAACTACTGGAATTTAATCTCTCAAAAATGAGGAACCTGGCCTCTTTTATTTACTACTATACCCTCCAGAAACAAGAACAGTGCCTGAGACATAGTTAAGTATTCAATAAATATTTGTCAAATGAAAAAACACCACTGCAAGCTAAGGGATGTTTTTTAAAGAAGTCAAGAAAGCGCTGCCATTGTATGGATAATCAGATAGAGACTCAGGATACATTAACACAGTTATTTTATTAGTTTACAGAAGGAAATTATAAACTGTTACATAATTAAACTGTTGATTAAATACTATACACAGTGTCATCAGGCAATCTATCATGCCATAAGGGTACTGAGAAGCAAGAGGATAATGTTATTCATCCTAACTTTTAATAAAATGACACCTAAGAAAGTAAAGAAACACGTGATGTATGACTTCTGCCCAACTAAAACTAGTATGAACAGATACATACATAAACCAGACACAAAGAGACACAGATAAATACACACACATATACACAACTCAAAGTTCACACACAGTCTAACAACATTCTTATTTAATACATTAGGAAAAAATAATGTTTGAGAGGTTAAATAATTTCTCAAAGCTAGAAAATAGCTAAGATAATACCCAAATCTATTCCTTCAAACTTTAATTCCAGTGTTTATATTTTTCACTTTAAACTTGAACTTGGAAATATCAAATAATATAATTCAGAAAGAAATCAAGAAAGACAGAATAAAATTAACACTCAATGGTCATTTGAATCAGACAAGTTTGTTAAATTCTCTCTATACATAAATGGTATTTGTCTTAAGGATTTAGGTCGGGTAAATACATTCTATGTATTTTCCTCAAGAGGAAATGTACCCAAAATTTCTTAAATAAAATAATGATTTCTAGGAAGTAAAGTTAATGCCAATAGTTTTCAAAACTCTATGATCACCAAAACCATCTAAGGCTACAAAAAAAGTCTTCTTCCAGAGGCTATACAGAAATTCTGTCTTATTATACCTGGGCTTAAGATTAGAACTGATTATTTTAATGAGCAGTCAGGTATGGAAAACAATGGCCAAGAACAGTATTTATTTTCTTTCACAAGATTAAAAGAAAGCATGTTAATGTATGAACACTACTTATGAAAATACAATGGATTATGGAAGGTACCAAGAAGCACCTATATTTCATGATGAAAAGTTGAATTTTTGAAATTATCCTTACCATTTCCTTTTGCTCTAATTCTGCCAGTGGTTTATCTCTTTAATACTACATTTTGAGCCAACCCTGCCCATTTTCAAACCACTACCTTCATTGCTCACTTTTCTGAAGTCATGCATTTCTCAAAATATTCTAATTTATAGACTGGTAACAATTCTATTTCAAATCAATATAAAAGGGCAGTATAAAAAATAAAACTGGTTTTTAAAGATATTGTAATTGTCCAGGCTTACCTATTTCAAATAACCCGGCAACTGTTTATTTCTCCTTGTATACCACTCCTTCCTGCCATTATTTTTCTGTAAATGTCTTTCTTTTTAAATCAATCACTTCCCAACATTATATATTCTTTCTCCTCAATATCAACAGACTACTTAGCTGTAAACAATACATGTCATTCTAAATAATTTAAGTAGAAATTAAACATATTAATGATATTTGGCAATTCTTAGAATCTCTGCCTAGAGAATTAGGCTTGCAAGACCTAGAGAGTTATGAAACTTGGGTCATGGTCAAAGAGCATGACAAATGCTATAATGCTATCTCTCTATCTTTAATTTAGACAGCTTTGGTGGGAGTGTGGAATGGGGCAATATAGACTTGACTGCATTCTACAGGTAAGACCAGAAGATAAAGACACACTGCTGATCTGTGGTCAAGCAATTTAAGAAACCAGCTTCACCTTTGCCAATGCCAAACTTACATCAACATAATGAGGCCATTACTACGTATTATTTGGTTCTAATATTTTACTTCTCTTCATGGTCAATATGACTTAAAATGACCTCTGACTGGGCAAGAAGAATAAACTATTACTCAAAAGCTGGCCAAGAAGAAAAATGGAAAAGAAAATAAGCAGCCTTGGAGGTGCCTGGGTGGCTCACTTGTTGAGTGTCTGCCTTCAGCTTCGGTCATGATCCCATTGTCCTGGCACATCGGGCCCCCTGCTAAGCGGAGAACCTGTTTCTCCTCCCCCCCAATCCCCTGCTTGTGTTCCCTCTCTGCCTCTCTCTCTCTCTGTCAAATAAATAAATAAAATCTTTTTTAAAAAAAGAAAAGTAGCAGCCCTAATTCAGAGCCACATTCGTGAAGATGCATTAATCACATTACAAAAATAGAATTTGCATTTATGAATCTCTAGAAAAGACTACTGCAGATTGACTACAACCCAAATATTTTCACAGTCTAATGTCTATAGTCTCCTTAAATGTTTGAAAATAAAATGACTTTTGAACTTCAATCCTGAAATTGCATTTTAACTTTTATTATTCAAATAGATATTAAGTATGCTACATTATTATTGATATAATTAGCCATGATATGCCATATCATTAGCACATAAATTCAAAAGCACTGAAGATACCATGCTCTGTGAACCAGGTTTAAGGTCAGCCTTGTTTCTTAAATTACATGGCAAATTTTAACTTTGCAACTCCCTGTTTGGCTGAATGAGAATTTTTAATTCCAAATCTTAAAGTCTTCACCTTCCAAAAAAACTCCTAAACATTGCTGGGGCATTGTTTTTTTGTTTTGTTTTGTTTTGTTTTCTTGCGCATTGAGCCTACCAGGATAAAGGATGGTTGGGAAAAAATACCTTGAACTGAAGTCCTTGATCTTGGCACTTTCCAACAGTGTTAAACTGAGGTTAAAATCATCACTAGCATATCCAAGCTCAGAACCTGGCAGCAGCATAGGAACTCAGCACAACGAATATCCTCCAAGATACATAATAAACTAAAAAAAAAAGTTGCATCTGTAGTTATAACACATATAATCACTTAAACCTTAAATCATCAGCTGTAAAGACTCTGTGTAGAGTGTACAGCCCAGTGACCCAAGACTGAGTCACTCTGGCAGTTAGCTCATATTGTTTGACCACTCTACTATTAAAGATAAGTGGTAGGTGGAAGCAGTTGGAGTTTCTCTATTCTTAAACTATGGAGTTCACTGGACCCCTTTTCAAGTGTACATAGAGTGGAAGAGGCCAAGTTTCAAGAACACATTAGCCCAAGTCCATATTTCAACACAAAGTCAGTGTCTCAGTAAATGTGAGCATCAGTTTCAGATGGAAAGACGAACACAATGAATATTCTTTTTTTATGTGATCTCTGTGGTTCTCCTGGGTTTACTCTCTGTCTTACACTCTGGTAGAAAGCAGTATTTCTTTTCTTTTCTTTTTTTTTTAAGATTTTATTTATTTATTTGTCAGAGAGAGAAAAAGAGAGAACACAAACAGGGGGAGCAGCAGGCAAAGAGAGAAGCAGGCTCCACGGGAAGCAAGGAGCACAATGTGGGACTTGATCCCTGGACCCTGGGATCATGACCTGAGCCAAAGGCAGACACTTAACTGACTAAAGCACCCAAACATCCCAGAAAGCAGTATTTTGTGGTCTCATCACCATAGATTCGGTTTTCTCAGTGACCACTGATATTCTCAAACATGTATTCTTCCAGGAGAACTTTCTTATTAGATGATTTTGACACCCTGCTGCTCAACCTTGCTTTAAGAAAATCAAGATCTTTTTTTTAATCTAGGAATACAGACACTGTAATGTTGTTGAAAAGACAAATGGAACAAAATAGAAGGCCTATATATATGAATGGTTAATTTATGGAAAAAAAAGATACAGAAAACACAACAAAGATGGTGCTGGGCAACTTAATAAAGATATAGGGGAAATGGAGCATGACTACACATCATACCAAAAATTCTAATTTAAGACTTCATTAAATATGAAGTCAAAACAATAACACTTCTAGACAATAACATAGAATTCTTCACAGAAGAATCTGAACTATAAAAAGACTTCTTAGATATGCTAAAAATGTACTAACACATGGCCAAATAGATGTAGAGGACTATACTGAAAGTCCACAAAAATACAGCATCAGAGGAAAGGCAAGGCAATGAAGAGGATATTGGCAATCTGACAAAAATTTATGCCCAGAATACATATCATTTTAAAAGAATCTTACAAATCAATTGGGAAAATACATAAAATCTAATGGGCTAATGGAAGAATGGGCTAAAGACTTAAACATATACTTCCCAAAAGTTATATCCAAATGGTCAATAAAAATAGGAAAAACAAGCTCAAAATCATTACTCATGGGAATGTAAGTTAAAACAATGTGAGGTATTACTATCACCCACAGAATTATTAAACTGGAAAAATGGGGTGTCTGGGTGGCTCAGTTAGTTAAGCGACTGCTTTCGAGTCAGGTTATGATCCTGGAGACCCAGGATCGAGCCCCACATTGGGCTCCCTGCTCAGCGGGAAGCCTGCTTCTCCCTCTCTCAGTCCCTCTGCTGTGTTCTCTCTCTAGCTGTGTTTCATTCTGCCAAATAAATAAATAAAATCTTTAAAAAAATGACCATCAAATATTTGAAATAATGTGGCTCATATATTCAATTAAACAGTCATGTTTGCAGTATAAACTGACACAATCACTTTCGAAAGAAAATCTGCATTTTTTTGTAAAATTGAATTTTTACATAACTTCTGAAATAGCAATTCTACTCCTGTACCCTAGAGAACTATTTCATATGTGGCACCAGGATACATGTACAAGGATGCTCACAGCAACACAGTTCATAATAAAAAGAAAACATATACACATATTAGAGAACACATCAAGAACTGAGGGCATTTCAACTTACTATTCTAGGATATGGTACAGTAGGAGGATCATACCATAGATACACCTAGATAATACCCACATCACTATAAATAACCTAGAAAACAACTCTCCACAGCTAAATGTAAAGAAGAGGCCACATTGAAAAGGATATAAAAGGGAGAGAGACATTCAGGAATTAAAATGACCTGTGAGACTGTCTGAGGGAGGAAGGGACACCACAGGTATCAAGAAAGGAGAGGAGTAAACTTCATACCAAGCAGCCCAGGCAAGAGCGATTAGCACTGGGGAGACAAATATCCATGACATTTAGCATTGAAAACAGAGGGGCTTAACTTTGTGAGTTCTTATAATCAGTGGGGCTTAACATCTGTAATCATAAAAATCAGTGGACAGCTCTGAGAAAGCGAGAGGACTATAGGAAGTTAAGTCCCCACCCTTAATGTATAAAAATACCCCAGTGACATACAACACAGAAGCAGCAGTTTGAAAAATGCCTCAAGTATATCAGAGGGAGATTTATTTACTAATCTCAAATAATATGCTGGTGGGCCAGGGATCTTTAGGAGACTTCTCAAAGAAGAAAAAAGCTGGCAAGCACCTTTTCACTGCAGCCTAGATACAGGGACATTAGATAGAATCAGCATAGCACAAATACTCTCCACCAAGCCTCTCCCACATTCTCCTGCAAAACCAGCCTCCTCCAACCAGTCCTACCAAGAAGTTCTTTAAAGCAGCTCCAGATCCCCTCCCACAGATAGGGCAAACCCTGCTAACACCATGCAACCTGGCTCCTTGGTCTTCTACAGATCCCTCTTGGTAGGAGTTCTCCAAAGGGACCCCAAGTCTACTCCCACAAGCAGACCTGCACAAACCTTGCTTAACAACACCCACACCTGCATTCTCCTGCAGACCAACAGACCCCCTTCAACACACCCTCAGCAGGATTCCATCCAAAGCTATACAGGAAATAAAACCTGGCCACAACAGGCAAAGAGATATCCTGTAGTTGCATTGATTGAAGGTAAAAGCAGTTCAGTCAGAACCATGGGGTGCACACATCACACATCTGTTCTGGTGAACAGAAGGCCATACCCTGCAGGGCACTACAGGACCTCTTCTTCATAAGGCCACTATTTTTAAGAGCAGGAAACATAGATAACTTTCCTAACACAAAGAAGGAACTAAACTAAACTAAAGGAAGCAGAAGAATGGATCAGTAAGCTGGAGGACACAGTAACTGAAAGCAATCAAGCTAAACAGGAGAAATTAAAAAAAAAAAAAAGAAAAAGAAAAAAAATAGGGAACTCAATGGGACCATCAAGTATAATGACATTCACATAATAGGGATCCCCAAAAAAGAAATACCTGGAGACAAATGAGAATGAATATACAATGGTCCAAAATTTAGGGGATACTACAAAAGCTGTTCTAAGAGGGAAGTTTGTTACAATTCAGACCTAATTCAAGAAGCAAGAAAAATCTCAAATACACAACCTAACCTTATATTTAAAGAAGCTAGAAAAAGAATAAACAACCCCAAAGCAGTGGAAGGATGGAAATAATAAGATTAGAGCAGAAATAAACAAAATAGAAAATTAAAAACTATAGGACAGATCAATGAAATCAGGAGGTGTTTCTTTGAAAAGATCAACAAAACTGATAAACCTTTAGCCAGACTCATCAAAGAGAGAGAGAGAGAGAGAGAGAGAGAGAGAGAAGTCAAAATCAGAAATGAAAGAGAGAAATAACAACCAACATCACAGAAATACAAAGGATTAGAAGAGAATGCTATGAAAAACTATAAGCCAACAAATTGGACAACTTAGAGGAAATGAGTAAGTTTCTAGAAACACAAAACCTCCCAAAACCGAATTAAGAAGAAATAAAAAAGTTGAACAGACTAATTATCAGAAAGAAATAGAATCAGTAATCAAAACACACCCAGCAAATAAAAGTCAAGAATCAAATAGTTTAATAGGGAAATCTATCAAACATTTAAAGAAAAGTTAGTATCTATTCTTCTCAAGCTATTTC
>PITA01028208.1:0-19721 GCA_004023965.1 Spilogale gracilis
GGGAGGGAGGAAGGAAGGGAGGGAGGAAGGGAGGGAAGAAGAAAGGGAGAGAGGGAAGAAATCTAGAAAAGGAAGTAAAGAGTGGGGGAGTAAAAGCTAGTCCTCTAGCCTTAACTACTAACAACAAAGAAAACATTTTAGTGGTTAATATAGTGTTTTGAAATCTTCCTAACTTTGGGAAACCACCTTTTTTTGTTCCTTTGGCTAGAGACACTCCAGGAAATTCAGTTGCAAAACAGAATTAGAACAATTTTTCTCTAGTACAAAGTAAAAAGAATAAAATTGCTATCCTTGTATTTTCTGCCATGTTTGTTCTTCTTCCTCTAGTTTTATGCAGTCTCTGATCCGAAAAAGGAGACAAGTCACTGTGGTCCTACTTGTCCTGGAAACTATACATTATACCACCTGAACTACCATCATAGTTCAAAACCATTAAACTAGGACCCAGAAAACTTAAGATCTAGAACTATTTTCTGTCAAATATAATCTTAACAACGCATTAATTTTGGAAAAGGGGGGTCCCCCTCTGTAGAATCATAATATTGTCCTCACTGATTTCCAAACCCTTAGCTCTAATTGTCTATGACCTATATTATTTCATATTAATTTGAAATGTGACTACTGGGAAAACTTATATGGCTTATCTCTGTAATTTATTATATTTGTCATCTATGACTGAAGTGTAACAAGTGTGATCATAAGATTGAGTCATACATTTATTTAGGAAGTATTTATTGATCCCCTAAGATTTGTTAGGTACTATCGTAAGTTCTTCATCTACAGTAGGGATTAGAAAAGCATCTATTCTATATTTACAGAGCTTAGGGAATGATGGAAGACAGAAAGGCAAATATTTATACAAACAATATTGTAAGGACTATGACAGGGACACCTGCGGTGAGTAGAAACACATAACAAAATATTTAATCCAGCTTTTAAGCATTAAAAATTTCCTGGAAGAAGGGATTCATAAGTTATCCTAAAATAGGAATCAGAATTGGTCATGAGAAGAAGGGTGATAAGCTTCACATGAAGAGAAGTCACTGGACACCATACAGAGCAAAAATTCACAAATCTAAAGTCAGGGCTTCCATATTGCCTCTTTGCAGAGAAACTCTAACATCATAGCCCATGTGGCCCTCCCGTGAATTGTGTACTCCACAGTAGGATACGACACGTCTCTTCTAGACGTAGTTCAATACAGTTGGGATGAGAAGTGTGAATATGGACATGGAAGACTAAGAAGGGGTCAAATATAAGAGGATATCATAATCTAAGCACTGGAAGATTTGGTTGAAGCATTTTAAGCAGAGGGGGAAAAAAACATAACTGTATCACCATTTTGCAGGATTTATTCCTGTGTCTGGGGGTTCCCGAGCCTAGGGCGCTTCCAAATTCCAAGGCACATGCCAACCCATGTGCACCTAATAAAAGCCTAACTAGATTTTTCTTCTCCCAACAAAGTTTTTCTGCCTTTGTCAAACATGTTCCTCTGACTACGTGGGTACCAAGATGTAATAAATACGCTAAGGGTGAAAGTAGCTTCCATTCCCTGCTCACTAAGAAGGGGTTGGCCTTCTCTGTACTTCATCGCATTTAGAAGTTTTTGATTCCACAACTCTTTGACAGTTTTAAGGAAAAAAATATGACTTTTTAGTGCAGTCAATATTGTCAATAGCAATGGTCTTTCCTGGTCTACTACAGGCTAACTGAGAGTAGAACTCTCTACTTCCATTTTCTTCTGTTTGGGAGGGTTCTTTATATTGCCTTCTCCCTTTAGTAAAACTCCAAGTAATTATAGCCTTGATTACTGACAAGCATTTCATAGTAAGTTATCAATTTACATACATTTACAAGTCCATTACTGCAGACAAATGATGTAGTTAATGTTTTTTCTCTTTAAGGATCCATCAACAAGTTACAGTAAAATAAGTTCTTTCCAAGTGTGAGTAACAAAGTTCAATCTGTTTACTTTTTTGTTATTATGAAGATCATAATCATGGCTGAATCCTGTGTAATGGATACCACCCAAAGAGCTCCATCTTACATTCTCACAGCCCATCCTTTTACTCCAGCTATTCCTACACAATCAACTGCCAGCATTTACAACCTGACAGCCAATGATTCAGCTACCTCTTGTCTCTGTCCTTCTGTCCCTAGCACATTACTGCTGCCACCTCATGGGACTCCTCTAGGAAATCTCTAAGCCATCTGACTCATACACAAACCTGAGGTGTAAGGGAGCTAACACTACAAGGGCAATCCCTTGACCAATGAGGAAAGAAGGGAACCAAAAGATAAACCCTCCCCAACACTCCCCTTTGTCATGTCTCAGCTGACCAGGTCTGAGGTTCACCTGACACTGCTCCTAAAGGACTCCAATAGGACTGAGCTCCAGTTGACCACAGAGGTGATTAGATCAGTGAAGTAGACTTACTTGGACAGACTTTCTCTCTTCCCCCGTTTCACTCTTTCCAGTCCTTCGGACTCTTTCTTGGGATCATTTCTCAAAATAAGCTGCCTATATATAAAAGCTCTCGTGTCAAGCTCTGCTTTGGGGGGTACCATAGCTAAAATAGCCGAGATGGGTTGACCAAAAATTATAGGATGAGCAGATGGAAGAAAATAGAGATGGAGGCCCATCACAATTTCAGAGATGTGAAAAGATGAGAACTATCATCACTGTATCAGGCAATAATATATCTGTATGGAAAAATATCTCTAACATTTACCATATCCATGTCCTATAATGTATGTCTCATGCTAGGAGTATGTGAATGAATAGGTTTTTTTGAATGTCAAACATTTTTAGAAAAGGGGAGGAATTCTTTTAAATGTTTCCTCTAAGATAAAGAAGATGTGGTGTGTGTACACACACACACACACACACACACACACACACACACACACATACACACACAAGTATTGCTCAGCCACACAAAAGGAATGAGATCATTTCCAACAACATGGATGGACCTAGATGATATTATTCTTAGTGAAATAAGTAGAAGAGAAATACAAATACCAGATGGTTTCACTTATGTTAGGAATCTAAAAGACACAACAAATGAATAAGCAAACAAACAAAAAGCAGAAACCCATAAATATAGAGAACAAACTGATAGCTGCCAGAGGGAAAGATGAGATGGACAAGGTGGGTGAAGAGGAGTGGGAGATACAGACTTCCAGTTATGGAATGAATCTAAGCCATGGGGATAAAAGGCACAGCACAGAGAATATAGTCAGTGGTATTATAATAGCTCTGTATGGTGACAGATGGTAGATGCTGTTGTGGTGAGCACACCATAAAGTAGAGAGTTGTCAAATCACTATGTTGTACATCTGAAACTAATATAACATTGTGTGTCAACTACACTTCAATAAATTAACAAATAAATAAATAATTAAATTTTAAGATTAAAAACATCAACACTTTAACGCACATACAAAAAGATCAACTGCATAAAATAGTGCTATTCAAAGTATATTATAAAACCCATAAAAGTTCACAGAGCACCACAGGTCACTGCATCTGGTAATAAGGCACAGACATAAAGTTGTGTGATGACTATCTACTTTCATGTTTGTGTGTGTATGTATATATGTGTGTCTCCTGGGAAAAAAATGGCCTTCTTACTCCAATCTCCCATAAACTTCCCACAGGCCCACACTTGAGAAAGGAAGAGTGAATTATAAGGGTGAACGTGGAATTCAAATGCCAGTTGGAATGCAGCCACGGTGACACCAAGGAGTACCTGATACCATCAACCATTCATTCCCACTATCCACCTCAAATAAAGCTACTTCAACTATTTTTTTTCTTTTCCTTTCTGTGATTTTTTTTTATTTTTTTATTGTTACTTAAAATTTTTTTTCCAGTGTTCCAAGATTCATTCCCCATTTCCCACACCCAGTGCTCCACGCATTAGGTGCCCCCAGTACCCACCACCAGGCTCTCCCATCCCTCCACCCCCCTCCCTCCAAGTCCCTCAGTTTGTTTCTGTGTCCAAAGTCTCTGTTGTTTCGTTTCTCTCCCTGGATTACCCTACTTCCCATTTACTTTCCTTCTCCCACTGTCCTCCAGGTTACCCCTCATGCACTGCAAGTAAGTGAAATCATGTGATACTTGGCTTTCTCTACTTGGCTTATTTTGCTCAGCATAATCTCTTCCAGTCCAGTCCATGTTGCTACAAAAGTTGGATATTCATCCTTTCTGATGGAGGCATAGTATTCCATTGTATATATGTACCACATCTTCTTTATCCATTCATTTGTTGATGGGCACCTTGGCTCTTTCCACAGTTTGGCGATTGTGGCCATTGCTGCAATGAACATTGGGGTGCATATGGCCCTTCTTTTCACTACATTTGTATCTTTGGGGTAAATGCCCAGTAGTGCAATTGCAGGGTTATAGGAAAGCTACTTCAACTATTATCTAGTTATTATGTAAATACTACAACTATTATCTGTTATTACTAGTATTGAAAATACTAGTAATAATAATCTTTCATATAGATAATTGATATTTTCCTCTTAAATTTTTAGTAAAAACCTCTGTGGAAAAATCTCTATTTGTTTCATCTCTAACTTAAAATATAAATAAAAATTTAAGAAAACAAAGCTTTAAGATAAGCCCCCCAGATACCTTTTCTTCCTGACAGATCATACCCGATTACTGTTCCCATACAGAAGTACCAGAGCCAAAAAGTAGGGCAAGGATCTCAGTGAGACATGATGATGGACTGAAATAGACAATTTGGTAAGAATGGAGTTAAGGTAAAAGATTTGAAAGATATTTAGGAAAGAAAACCGCTAGAACTTAGTGACTGATTAGATGTGAGGGATGACAAATAACCTAACACACACTATTAGATGTTGGTTTTATACTCCCCTCCAATCCTCTCTAACAATAGCTGCTAGAGAATAGCTTGGTATAGGTGATAGGCAGTTTTAATTAGGACGAAACAGCTCAATGAAGAAAACTTACGTTATCCAGGGAGGAAGAGAACCTGAGAAAGAATAGAAATGACAACCATTCGATTTTGTATAGAAGATTAAAGACAGAAAAGGCACTTGCATTCTGATAAAATCTTACTAAGAGAACAGTCAACTAATGTCTAAATGGAATAAACACAGCTTCTCTTGGACCAAACCCTCAATATGATGGATTTCACTGATTTTTTCATGTAATCCACTAGTTTTCAATAAGGGGTGAATCCCCCTAAGAGCATTTGGCAATGTCTGGAAATATTTTTCACTGTCATAAACTACGGGGATGCCCCCAGATCTCATACTCACAGCCAGGGGTGCTGCTAAAAATCCTATAATGCACAGAACAGCCCTCTAAAATAAAGCA
Source organism: Spilogale gracilis (assembly GCA_004023965.1). NCBI lineage: Eukaryota > Metazoa > Chordata > Mammalia > Carnivora > Mephitidae > Spilogale > Spilogale gracilis. The sequence goes on from PITA01028208.1 coordinate 5,357, forward strand.
TTATTGAGCAAAAAATATCAATAGTGTCAAGGTTGAGAAACTCTGAAGCCCACTAACATTAGAAATACTAAATTTTACACAGAGGTGCTGTGTTACGTTGTGGGAGTCACTAAGAAAAGTAAGTCACAGGCCCTGTCCATGAAGAAGAAAAGACTAAATCCATTACCTTTCAATATAAGAACAGCTATTAATATAATAGTCCAATAATAATAGAAGATATGCCATAAATCAGTATGTCTGTAATCGCTAAATAAATGATACCAATGATAAATGCTGTAAGTAGTTTATAGATTTTTATAGATTAAAGAGCAAAAGTTGGCCTAGGAAAAACTTAGATATTTTGTGAACAAGGCAAGATCCAAGGTGTTTTCAGAAGAGGTAGGTTACAATTTAGCTCATCAGAGAATCATAAGTCATGTGACAGATGGAACAGCATACACCAAGGCTTTATTTTGGGAAAATAGAAGTGTTCCAGAGAACAAAGAGTATACTCCACTGCTTACCTAGAAAAACTAACAAGGCTGGTAAGCAGTTTAACCTGGTAAGCAGGTTATCACAGTCTCAACTTGAACATTGGTCTAAACAGCATAGGTCCACTTACAAGTAGGTTTTTTATATTATAGTACAGCACTATAAATGTATTTTCTTTTCCCTATGACTTTCTTAAGATTGATTTATTTATTTTAGAGAGACAGCATGGGCATGGGACTGGTAGAGGGAGAGGGGCAGTGAGAGACAGAGAGAGAGAGAGAGAGAGAGAGAGAGAGAGAGAGAGAGAAGCAGAACCACTGAGCGAGGACCCCACGTGAGGCTCAATTTCACAAACTTGAGATCATGACCTGGGCTGAAATCAAGAATTTTGAAATCAAGAGGTTTAACTGACTGAGCCAACAGGTACTCCTTCCTTAAGATTCTCTTAATAACATTTCCTGTTCTTTAGCTTACTGGAGGGAGGGGGGGTGGAGGGATGGGAGAGCCTGGTGGTGGGTACTGGGGACACCTAAAGCGTGGAGCACTGGGTGTGGGGAATGGGGAATGAATCTGGGAACACTGGAAAAAAAAATTTTAGTAACAATAAAAAAAAAAGAAGAACATGTACAGGCAATAATACAAGTCACTTCTAAGTAGCCCCGATTTCCAGTTGTTTAACTAAGGACTTATATTTTTTCCTCATTAATAAATGCTTTTAAAAATGAAAAAAAAGAATACAATATACATATAACATACAAATAACATGTATAATACATGTAACATACAATCTATATATGTACATATTAATTGTGTATATAATACATATATACAATATATACATATATAATACATATACATATAAACACATGTAATACATATAACATACAAAATATGTGTTAATTGTTTTATCAGAAAATCTTCTAGTCAACAGTAGCTAACTTTTGGGGGAGTCAAAAGTTGTACATGGATTTTCAACTGCATGGGGGTCAGTGCTTCAAACCCCCATGCTTTTCAAGGGTCAACTACATTTTGCTTAATTGGAGGTGGAATTTGATGCAGTGAACTAACAGGATGAAATCTGTATTTTAGGAAACACACAAGTGACATATAGAACTGACTACCAGAGACACTGTGGGCACAGACAACTCAGGAGGGATACAAATGTCTGAGATACAGCATAATAGATTCTGGCACCAAAATGGTGGCTCTAAGAAAGAAGACAGATAAGGAAGGCAACTTAAGAAACAAGAATGAGGGGTGCCTGGTGACTGCCTTCAGCTCAGGTCATGATCCCAGAGACCGGGATCAAACCCCACATCAGGCTTCCTGCTTGGCGGGAAGTCTGCTTCTCCCTCTCTCACTCCCGCTGCTTGTGTTCCCTCTCTAGCTGTGTTTCTCTCTGTCAAATAAATAAATAAAATCTTAAAAAAAAAAAAAAGAAGCAAGAATAGACAGGACTCTCCAACTGTTTTAGGGGCAAAGAAGAGTATGTCATCAAAAGCAATTTGTTTTGTTAAAATGAGAATTAAAAACTGACCTAAGCCAATTTGGTCTTTCATCCACTGTGATTCTTTTTGTAAATAATGGTAAATTCTGGTATTTAGTAGTTGGGGATGGCTATATTTGATGATGATGATGATTATGATAATTGTATAACTATTCCCAGGCATCACAGAGAATTCTCTTGGCCTTGCCTGGCTCTATTCTAGTTCCTGGGCAGCGACAGTCTTGCATAAATTCTGTTCAGCTTCCTGTAGGTGTCTCTGAGAACACCTTGTCTCAGGTCTACACTGTGTTTCCTCCCTCCTTACCCAAGGGCTTTGCTTGGTGGGATCCTACTGAAATCTGCTTGCTGCCCATATTCATACAATGCGGAAGTATATGGAGGTTAACACTCTATCAGGGCACATGCTAACCATCATGTAGATTTACATATGCTCTCTATCCCCTCCCCTGCCTACAGAAAATCCCAAGGCATGATCTGTACTGCTTCCCAGGTGGTCCTATAGGACCAAGAAACTGATCACCTATAGCATTGGTGAACTTGATGTGATATCCTTGCACTACCTCTTTCTTCTTTCTGCTTCCTTTCCCTGTCATTCTCACCTGTATCTCTGGGGTCATACACCCCAATTAAGTGTTTGCCCTTTGTTTCAGGTCTGCTTTATGAAGAACTTATATAAAAGCCATGATGATGATGATGATGATGATGATGATAAAGATAATAACTAATATTACTGATATCTGCTAAGTGTCTATCAACAATACAAGCATTTTCATCCTTATTATAATCCTATAAGGTTGGTGTTATTATTCCCATTTTACACATGAAGAAACTAAGGCAAAGAAAGTTTCCTGCATTTCCTCTGGTGACAGTGACTTAAGAGGCTACAGGTGCTTATTCATTGACATTTTCCTTCTCTAAATAAAACAAGAGAAAAACAGGGGGAAAATAGGTGGCAACATTAAGCAGATATTTCTAGCTTATTTTGGTAACAGATGTTAATACTGATTCAGTGAATACAAAGTAGACTTTGAAATTATCTATCATTCATTATCATCCAATTAAGTCTGGTAGGGGAATAATTTATTTATGACTGTCCATATTTTTGAGAAGTAATCACCAACACCAAATTTTGACTTTTAAATTTTAGGAATAATGGCAATTCTAGGGACAAGAACAGCAAGCACCTTGTTGGGTGACAAAGTCACAACTTCAGGGTATACATTAGCTGTTTCTTACAATCTGACAAGATTATGTATCTCGAAATCATATTATGGAGAATAAAAGAGTGAATAAATATGCATTAAACCTTGTTGACATTTCTTCCTCCAGTAATTAGCCTTGTGCGTGTACCACAGACAGCACACCCTGGCAGAAATATACTTAAAGTCACCTTCCTAGAATGGTGCTTCTTACTGATTTCACAGACTCTGGGTACCAAAATCCAGGTTCCAGTAACAGGTAAGGTCCTCCTAGGTATTTATAATGTAACAGTAGTAAGGGGCATCCTTTAAGACAGGCTTAACTGCAACAAAATAATTTGTTAAGCATCATTGGACACATGGAATAAAATATTGGATACTGGATATCTTAGACTAAAAACAATATCATTTATGAACTAGTAAATATAAAAATTATTTTAAATACAGTAGATTTACAATATAATATTCTGTAAGCCTGTTGCTAATTTTTACCCAGGTTCCATCCAGGGAACAGGTGAAACACTTAGCAAGAATAGTTAAGTACAATGCTTCTATCCTGCTCTTGTTCAGATCTATTTTCTTCATCTAATACTCTTGCTTGCTATACCACACTGCCTGCCATTTCCATTGTAATGATTAGTTTCTGGTATCAGAGCTTCTAAATCAAATAACATAACATTTGAGTTTCTCTAATTATTATTGCTTAGAGTTTACATTTAAGTGTATAGTTATCACCAACTGACTAATGTTAAACGTCTAAGATTTCCTATCGCTGAAATTTGCTCATGCAATTACAAAGAAATGACACCTTTCCCTTGCACACTTGCTCATCTGTACCTTGTCTTTGTACCTCTGAGGGGCACCATCTTTCTGAATACCTACATTTTCAAGTTGCATACTCTGCACATCAGTTCAGACTGCATTTTAGAATGAAGTAGATAAAACTCAGTTTGGAAGTTCAGTTGGAAATAACGGAATCTGAGGATAACTGGGAAGAGCTGGTAGTCTTGAGTATGGGAGCGTTTTAAATACTGATGGCAGAAAAAAATAGAAACAACAATTAAAAACAAACATCAAACTGAAAAGGCATTTACAATATTACAAAAGACAAGGGGGAAGTAAAGATCTCTTGCAAACTAGTAAGAGGAATAATTAACATTACAGTAGAAAAATAAAGTTAAAGGACACTAAAAGGAAATTCACAGAAGAAACAGAAATAATCAATATATTTTTTTAAACTTATGATTAAATGGGGCGCCTGGGTGGCTCAGTTGGTTAAGCGACTGCCTTCAGCTCAGGTCATGATCCCAGAGACCCGGGATCGAGTCCTTTATCAGCTTCCCTGCTTGGCGGGAAGCCTGCTTCTCCCTCTCTCCCTCCCCCTGCTTCTCCCTCTCTCCCTCCCCCTGCTTGTGTTCCCCCCTCTGGCTGTGTTTCTCTCTGTCAAATAAATAAAATCTTTAAAAAAAAAACCTTATAATTAAATGAATAATAATTAAAGTAACAATGAGATGTCAAACCTATAAAACTGTCCAAAGTTTGAAATAATCCCCACTATCAGTAAGGCTATTAAGAAATGGAGACCCACTGTTGGCAGTACACACTAGGACATGCTTTTTCAGAAGTACTTTTCCATTACAAATATTTTGAAAGCCCATCTTGTGACTTAGAAATTCAATTTTTTAAAATATTTTCTAAGGAAATAATTACTTAATTACATGACAGTTCAGCTGCACTGATGATGACCTTACACTGCAAAACCAATGGATCAACCTAAACAATGATACTTTCATGCAAGAAAATATTATCCAGCCACTAAAATACAGATACATTTTTTTTTTTTTTTTTCTTTCTAAAGATTTTATTTATTTGACAGAGAGAAACACAGCCAGAGAGGGAACACAAGCAGGGGGAGTGAGAGAGGGAGAAGCAGGCCCCCCACAGAGCAGGGAGCCCGATGCGGGACTCGATCCCGGATCTCCGGGATCATGCCCTGAGCCGAAGGCAGTTGCCCAACCAACTGAGCCACCCAGGCGTCCCAATACAGATACATTTTAATTGCTATGAAAAAATCTGATACCATAAAATTTTCAAATACAGTCTACAAAACAATATTTATAATACCTTATTTTAGAAAAAATATATATGCATACTTTTTTAAATATGAAGGTATATGTGACAAAACACCAAAATGTTAATGGTATTTGTACCTAGATAATGAGATTTTGATTGTATTTTCTTTTTTTATCTGCATTTTTAAATTTTCTACTGTAATCCTGGATTCATGAAATATATTAATACAAAAATTAATCTGAAGTATTGAAAGATGTTCCTATAGAAGAAAAATATTCTGTAAGCCAACTGAATTATTTGGAGAAGTAAATATTACTTCTTCTGACTAACTCCTACTCTAACTATTACAGCTTACAAATTATAACATCCTCTGCTGTGATTTCAACAGAAGCAGATCCTTTCTAATATAAAATCTATACTTGGAAGGCTTCCAGCTAAAAACAGCATCCAGTTAGCAGATCTTGATGCAACATTTCTAAATTTCCCACATATATATCTGCAGTACCCTGAAAAATGCAAAAACATAATACTACAAAAATATGGTCTGCAAGAATTTACTTATTTACTTAGAGAGCTAGATTGAAAAATGAAATAGCAGCCCTTCATGCCACATCTGCCTGAAAATATGTCTTTAGTTCCACTACAATTCAACCAAGTATCATGGAAAGCAGCACAGTACAATGGCTGAATAAGTACTGACGAGTGAGGCACTGCTTGGAAGGTTAGACCAAGTAAATCTAAAGTGGACATCCTGGATCACAACTTGCTGAAAGCACTAGTTATACTATATTTTAGAGAAGGAAGGAAAGGAGAGAAAAGAAAATTCATAAGACCTTGAATATTTTCTACAAGCAGAAACAAAGGACAATTGTTGTCTTGCTAATCAAAAGTTAAAAACCAAATATACATCTTTAAGGATTAAAGAAAAAAAGCACAGATATGAGTAGCCTTAGGAATTTAAAACTGAAGGAACAATGTAGATAATTATGAGGTGGCTTCCTTTTTGGCAGTTAATTTGGATACATTAATCATAATCAACTCTCTTTAATCAGAAATTGGGATTTCCTGAGGACTTTTCATTAATTGCGAACCAGGGCGGTAGCAAATTATTCTTCACTGTAGATCAGAGTACTCCTTTGTGGGTTATGTTCAGATCCCACAGAATTAAGTTCAAATAGAATTTTTACTGAATTCTGCTATCATATTACCACACATTCCCCATTATTTCATTACTGCTAATAGGAAACATATGTATCCTTAAAATAGCATATCATAAAATAACTGAGTTAATGAGTAAAAGTGAGTCTCAACAGGTATAGCTGAGAGCGTGTAGGTGAATGGTTTAAGGGCTGGTGTTTTATTCAGCATGGAAGCAGTTAAGCCAGCTCCATATTCTCCTCTACTGGCTTCTAATGACACAGATTCAAATTATATTTCTTTGTAAGATTTAATGTTTAGCTTTTCCAATTTTACTTTTATAACGAAATTGAAGTAGGGCTGTGTGCAGTCATTTGAATAAAATTGAAAATGCCAACAGCTACATTCTTTAAACTAAATAGCAGCCTTTTTTGTTTAACTTTAGTAAGGGGTCCAATAGTCTTATGTGAAAATTTTCTACCTCTTTTGTTGGAATTTGACCAAAAGCTTTGAAACTACAAGTGAAATTGCTTATTATAAATGGAGAATTCCCAGAAACAAAAGTATAATTATAATGTAATTATTTCAATTAGTGTGTTTGTGTTTGATTACATATATACATTTGGGGACAATTACCAATCCTTTTGATATCTACATTTAGTCATTCATGTCTTTTCAGTTTAGAGGCAGTTTCACCAGGGTGGTGGTTTTCCGAATCATTCTTCACCTTCACTATGAACTTCTTGAAAACTTGGTGTGAGGGGCAGCCTCCTTCAGGGAAAAGCACTACATGGGAGTCAGTGACCAAAATCTCTTTCAGGTTCTGAAGCTGCTAAGCATACATCTTTGTCCAAATCCTACAAGCTCTCTAGGCCTCTTGTTTTCTCAGCCGTAAGATTAACTAACAACAGTAATTATTAATTATGTTATTACTGTGATTATGAAAATAACAGTAGCTAACATTTACTGGGTGCCTGTCGTATGTCACAGAGCATGCTGTAAGATCTTACTTAGTTACCACAAGGGCTTTACACCCAGTAAGAACTGTTTCCCCATTTTACTGGTGAGGACACTGAAGTACAGAGTGGATTAGAAATTTGCCCAAGTTCTCATAGCTAGTAAACAGCAGGGCCAGAAAATTAGGCTCTAACTTAGCAACAGAAGATGTTCAAAGGCCCTTTCAGTTCTAAAATTAAAATTAAAATAGGAATCATTCGCCAAATTATAGCTCTGCATAAAGTAAGACTGGCCTTAAAAAATGCATCGTGGACGCCTGGGTGGCTCAGTGGGTTAAAGCCTCTGCCTTCAGCTCAGGTCATGATCTCAGGGTCCTGGGATCGAGGCCCGCATCAGGCTCTCTGCTCAGCAGGGAGCCTGCTTCCTCCTCTCTCTCTCTCTCTCTCTCTCTCTCTCTCTGCCTGCCTCTCTACCTACTTGTGATCTCTCTTTCTGTCAAATAAATAAAATCTTATAAAAAAAAAACTTTTAAAAAAAAGCATCATATAAAAATTTTACCTATGAAACAAACACACTACCCATACATCTAAAAATTGCTCCCTATTGGTATAAGTTATGATATGTAATATAAGTATTCATAAGCTTTTTTTAAAGCTACCATTTCAAAGACTGCCTATAAATTTTATATAAAATACCAGCAGTAATGTTACCTTATTAATATTCAGTTGACCATTTTCCTCTTTTAAGTCATGTCTACCATTACCATCTGTGCCTCTCTTGACTGTGCATTTGAAATGTTTGACTGAAATGTAATTTCGTTGTTTGTAAAGGCAGAAACAATGGAACTGTACTCACAGTAGACCATGTACTCTAAAATGTTTAGCCAGAATAACAAAGTTCATGTCAATCCTAGTTATTAAGCAGTTTATAAATTTCTTAGAATTAGAATCCACTGCAATGCCAATTTAAGGGTTTGAGAGTCTTGGTAAAAAAGGTTGTCCCACTTAGTAAACTTAGAGTTACAATGCTTGCTTTTATACTTTTCTTCTCACCATGTTGGAGTTTACTCCTATCCCTCTGCTCACACTGAGCCCAATAGTGGCCTGCAATATTTTTTCCTCATTGGTAAACTCTTACATATCCCTTCTTTTATTCTTGGAGACTCAGCTTTGTGTCACCTCCTTCTAGGACATTGTCTTATGCCCCACTAATATGCACACATTCCCAGAGAAAATGGAGGTGAGGCCCTCTATAGAGGTCTCTACTGTGCATGTACTGCACTGCAGTACAAATCTCTGCTTATGGATCTTTCTTCCCTACAAGATGGCATATTATTTATTTCAAGACAACTTTTGTACATAGAAAAACAACCACAAAATCTCAACGGTGTATGACAATAAGCATGTTTCTCTCAGATCTGTGGACAGCTGATAGCTGCTGGAGACTGGCTCTACTGGCCAATTCTGCTTCAAGCCTTGGATTGCTCAGGTCTGTATGTATATTACTTCTGAGGCCAAGTTTCTACTCATAGTGATGGAACAGAAATAAGTTAAGGCAAGCCCCACAGCACAAGCACATTTTACGCTACTACTTTCTTCCTTTTACCAAAACCAAGCCATGGACAAACTGAAATTCAGAGTCAGGGAAATACATTCCACCCCTATTACACCTAGACAAGGTCTTGAATGCACAGAATCAATCCAAGGGAGTGAAAATTTGTGACTAATAAGTCAAAAATCCATGGAACAAAAACCACCTTTTATTCCCCTTTACTTACAACGTACATTGTCTGCAATTGTACTTAACCCACAGGAGTACTCAAGATATCCCCGGTGAATGAATGTCCCTGATACTGCTAATCATGTCCCTGCATTCATCCATTTTATAAACCATACTGCAAATCACAACAAACTGCCAAAGATTTGAAAAGGGGATGATGAAGTGTTCACTTCAATTTACTGAGATATGAGACATTCAATAGGTCCGAAACAGAAATGCACAGATACAGACTTTCATACAGTGAACTGCCCGGTTATAATTTGGGCAAAGGAGTATACAGCAGTAGCCTTAAAAATGTAACTCACTGAGGTGCCTGGGTGGCTCAGTTGGTTAAGCGACTGCCTTCGGCTCAGGTCATGATCCTGGAGACGGCGGGATTGAGTCCCACATCGGCTCCCTGCTCTGCGGGAAGCCTGCTTCTCCCTCTCTCACTCCCCTTGCTTGTGTTCCCTCTCTGGCTGTTTCTCTCTGTCAAATAAATAAAATCTTTAAAAAAAAATGTAACTCACTGTGGCACCTGGGTGGCTCAGTCATTCAGTGTCTGCCTTCGGCTCAGGTCATGATCCTAGAGTCCCAGGATCGAGCGCCTCATCAGGCTCCCTGCTTGGGGGAAGCCTGCTTCTCCCTCTCTCACTCCCCCTGCTTGTGTTCCCTCTGTAGCTGTGTTTCTCTCTGTCAAATAAATAAATAAAATATTTAAATAAACTTATTTAACTCATTCGTGTTTGTGGTACCTTGTTTCCTAAAATGGCTACAACAACTACTCCTTTCCCCTGCACCCCTTTGCAATGTGACTGTGCCACTCATCCCACCAAAGAGTGGAGTCTATTTCTACTCTCCTTGAATTTAGGATATCTTCATGATTTGTTTGACCAGTAGAATATGGTGCAATTAGGAGCTTAAGTCTTAAAAGATCTTGCAACTTTTGCTTTTGTTACTTCAGAACTCACCTTTTATGTAAAGAAACTCAGGCAAAACAACCAAAGATGAGAGACCACACAAAAAGAGGCAAAACCCCTGGAATATCGAGATGCTCTGCCAATATTCAGAACCAAAGTCCCAGATACATGAGCGAGGCCATCTTGGATTCTTTACCCCAAGCTAAACCACCCCAGCCAATTCTAGGTGAAACAGGAACAAGTCAACCCCATTAGGCTCTGCCTGAATTCCTGATTCACAGAATCATAAACAATAAAATGTTTGTTGCTTGAAACCACTAAGTTTTAGGATGGTTTATAGCATAGCAATATATAACTAAAAGAGTGCTCAGAACTTGAAAGAACAGAGACAACTAATGTTGTATACTCTGAAACAGACCAAATGGAATCATTTTCCAAAAAAAAATAAAACTATTACAGAATTGCTTCATCCATAGTAAAATATACTTCGTATTAACATATAAAAAATAAGCACAGAAATTTTCAAACAAAAAAAAAAGCAGGCTCCCATCTATTTCTTGTCTAAACTTGAATGTATGGATATAAATATTACTCAGTTTAACTTTGTTAGAAAAATCAGCAAGATGTCAGAGAATTTTAAACATGAATAAGTGTGACACAAATAATGTGCTTGAGTATATTACAATTTTAAATGTCTCTACTTGTATCTAAATAATCATTGTACCATTAAAAAAAAATATATCCAGTTTTAGGGGGTGGGGGAAAGGAAGAGCCTGGAAGTGAGTACTAAGGGCACGTATTGCATGGAGCACTGGGTGTGGGGCATAAACAATGAATCTTGGAACACTGAAAAAATAAAATAAATTTTTTTAAAAATCTCCAGGTTTTATGAACACTTAAAAATTAAACACTTAAGTTGATTTAAAAATAGTATTAAATAAGTAAATTAAAAGGACTTAATTCTTAGCAAATTCATCTGGCAATTTTTTAAAAAGATCACTGATAATAGGAACATAAACCGAACTTTTGAAAGGTGTGATTTCAAATCAAGCAGAGAGGGTAACATTTCTTAGAAATACTTTTTCTCCATCTAGATATCATGATTAACACCAAGAAAATAGAAGCAATCATCAAAAATTACTATCAACAATTATATGCCAATATGTTTAACAACCTAGAAGAGATGGATACATTCCTAGAAACCTATAAACTACCAAGACTGAAACAGGAAGACATTGACAATTTGAATAGACCTACATCTAGTAATGAGATCGAAGCACTGATCAAAAACCTCCCCAAAAACAAGAGTACAGGACCAGACGGATTCCCTGGGGAATTCTACCAAACATTCAAAGAAGAAATAACACCTACTCTCCTGAAGCTCTTTCAAAAAATAGAAACGGAAGGAAAACTTCCAGACTCTTTCTATGAAGCCAGCATCACTCTAATCCCCAAACCAGACGAAGACCTCATCAAAAAGGAGAACTTCAGACCAATATCGCTGATGAATACGGATGCCAAGATTCTCAACAAGATCCTTGCTAACAGGATCCAACAATACATTAAAAAGATTATCCACCATGGCCAGGTGGGTTTTAACCGAGGGATGCAAGGGTGGTTCAACACTCGCAAAACAATCAACATGATAGAACAAATCAATAGGAGAAGACAGAAGAACCACATGGTACTCTCAATTGATGCAGAAAAGGCATTTGACAAAATACAACATTCGTTCCTGATCAAAACTCTTCAAAGTATAGGGATAGAGGGAACATTTCCCAACCTCATAAAATCGATCTACGAAAAACCCACAGTGAACATCATCCTCAACGGGGAAAAACTGACAGCCTTTCCTCTGAGATCAGGAACAAGGCAAGGATGCTCACTCTCACCACTACTGTTCAACATGGAGTTAGAAGTCCTAGCAACAGCAATCAGGCAACAGAAAGAAATAAAAGGTATCCAGCTTGGCAAAGAGGAAGTCAAACTCTCTCTCTTTGCAGATGACATGATACTCTAGGTGAAAGACCCAAAAGACTCTACCCCCAAACTTCTAGAACTCATACAACAATTCGGTAATGTGGCAGGATACAAAATCAATGCACAGAAATCAGCTGCATTCTTATACACTAACAACGAAAAAATAGAAAGGGAAATCAGAGAATCGTTCCCATTTACTATAGCACCGAAAACTATAAGATACTTAGGAATAAACGTAACCAAAGAAGTCAAGGATCTGTACTCGAGGAACTACAAAACACTCATGAAAGAAATTGAAGAAGACACAAAAAGATGGAAGAGCATTCCATGCTCATGGATCGGAAGAATAAGCATTGTCAAAATGTCTATACTGCCCAGAGCAATCTATACTTTCAATGCCATTCCGATCAAAATTCCACCAGTATTCTTCAAAACGCTGGAACAAACAATCCTAAAATTTATATGGAACCAAAAAAGACCCCGAATCGCTAAGGAATTGCTGAAGAAGAAAAGCAAAGCTGGGGGCATCTCATTACCTGACATCAGGCTTTATTACAAAGCTGTGATTACCAAGACAGCGTGGTACTGGCACAAAAACAGAGAAATAGACCAATGGAACAGAGTGGAGGGTCCACATAATGGACCCACAAATCTATGGTCAAATCATCTTTGACAAAGCAGGAAAAAATATACAGTGGAAAAAGACAGTCTCTTCAATAAATGGTGCTGGGAAAATTGGACAGCTACATATAGAAGAATGAAACTAGACCATTCTCTTACATCACACACAAAGACAAACTTGAAATGGATGAAAGACCTCAATGTGAGGCAGGAATCCATCAAAATCCTGGAAGAGAACATAGGCAGTAACCTCTTTGACATCGGCCACAGCAACTTCTTTCAAGACACGTCTCCAAAGGCAAAGGAGACAAAAGCAAAAATGAACTTCTGGGACTTCATCAAAATAAAAAGCTTCTGTTCAGCAAAGGAAACAGTCAACAAAACAAAGAGGCAACCCACAGAATGGAAGAAGATATTTGCAAATGACACTACAGACAAAGGGCTGGTATCCAAGATCTATAAAGAACTACTCAAACTCAACACTCAAAAAGAAGATGAACACATCAAAAAATGGGCAAGAGACATGAAGAGGCACTTCTCCATAGAAGATATACAAACGGCTAACAGACACATGAAAAAATGTTCAGCGTCACTAGCTACCAGGGAAATTCAAATCAAAACCACACTGAGATACCACCTTACACCAGTCAGAATGGCCAAAATTAAGAAGTCAGGAAACAACAAGTGTTGGGGAGGCTGTGGAGAAAGGGGAACCCTCTTACACTGTTGGTGGGAATGTAAACTCGTGCAGCCGCTTTGGAAAAGTGTGGAGATTCCTTAAAAAACGAAAAATAGGGGCGCCTGAGTGGCTCAGTTGGTTAAGCAACTGCTTTCGGCTCAGGTCATGATCCCGGAGACCTGGGATCGAGCCCCACATCGGGCTCCCTGCTCAGCAGGAAGCCTGCTTCTCCCTCTCTCACTCCCCCTGCTTGTGTTCCCTCTCTGGCTGTGTTTCTCTCTGTCAAATAAATAAATAAAATCTTTAAAAAAAAAATTTTATAAAAAAAAAATTAAAAATAGAGCTACCCTATGACCCTGCAATTGCACTACTGGGCATTTACCCCAAAGATACAGATGTAGTAAAAAAGAAGGGCCATATGTACACCAATGTTCATCGCAGCAATGGCCACAATCACCAAACTGTAGAAAGAGCCAATGTGCCCATCAACAGATGAATGGATAAAGAAGATGTGGTACAAGGGCGCCTGGGTGGCTCAGTTTGTTGGGCGACTGCCTTCGGCTCGGGTCATGATCCCAGAAACCCAGGATTGAGTCCCACATCGGATTCCCTGCTCGGCAGGAAGCCTGCTTCTCCCCCTCACTCCCCCTGCTTGTATTCCCTCTCTGGCTGTGTTTCTCTCTGTCAAATAAATAAAATCTTTTAAAAAAAAAGGATGCGGTACATATATACAATGGAATACTATGCCTCCATCAGAAAGGATGAATATCCAACTTTTGTAGCAACATGGACTGGACTGGAAGAGATTATGCTGAGTGAAATAAGCCAAGTAGAGAAAGTCAAGTATCACATGGTTTCACTTTCTTGTGGTGCATGAGGGGTAACCTGGAGGACAGTGGGAGAAGGAAAGTAAATGGGAAGTAGGGTAATCCAGGTAGAGAAACGAAACAACAGAGACTTTGGACACAGAAACAAACTTAGGGACTTGGAGGGAGGGGGGTGGAGGGATGGGAGAGCCTGGTGGTGGGTACTGGGGGCACCTATTGCGTGGATCACTGGGTGT
>PITA01028209.1:0-11022 GCA_004023965.1 Spilogale gracilis
GCGTGTATGAGCGTGTGAGGGGTGTGTGAGGGGTCGTGCTGTGGGGGCGTGGACGGTTGTTGGCAAGGTGCAAAGCCCGTCCAGACAGTGAGGAAAGTGGGTTAACTGCAGATGGAGTGTGACCCTGGGCTCTAAGCCAGGCGGCCTCTCCGACGAGGCCTTCCCGCTGCGGGGACTCGGCCCCCGGACAGGCGCGGGGCAGTCAGGCCGGTTGTCGCCTACTCAGGTGGCAGATTCCCTGCGGCCCCACGGCAGCCCAGGCCGCGCCGCTGCTCTCTCGGGACCTCGTTCAAGTGAAAACACGAGGCTGGCTCCCCGAGAGGCCGCGCCCGAGCTCAGCCTTTTCCTCACGCTCCGCGGCCTCGAAGGGACACACGCGGAGGCGGAGAGGACACGTGTTCGGCCATCGGGCTGCCGTGGGCCAGCAGAAACCTCCCGTGTGCCCCGTGGGCCCGCACGAACCCTCCACGCCGGCCTCCGCCTCCTGGGGGACCTGGGCCCGGGGGGCCTCCGCGCCCCGTCCTGCCTGGCCTCCCAGATCAGCTTCCCGCCGTTTCGGAGCCTGCTCACCAGCGGCGGTAGCACCCCCCGCCAGGAAGACCCGCGTCGGGTCTTGAAGCACAAGGCGACTGGGGCGAGGGGTACAGAGTCCGTACCCCCCTTTGTCTGTGACGCGCAGGCTCCCTGTTACGGGCGGAGCCCGCCATCTGCTGGCAGCCCGGCCTGTCTGGTTTCCAACCAACCTCCTTTCTCACGCTTGTCTTTGTTCAGTTCAAGTTTTGTTTTCCGCGGTGTCCCCGAGTCCCCAGGCAAGCGCCCCGAGAAGGAAAGAGGCGACAATACTCACACGACCAGGAGCAGGGGGTAGTGGGCCGTGTCGGTGAAGGTTGCTGGCTTGAGGATCTGAACGGGCAAGCCTGGCCAGAAACGCAACACAAGGCGGCTCGTTAGCGGGGAGCCTGGACCAGGAAGGAAGGGGTGCTGGCCACCGAGTCCCAGCGGTCCCCAGTGCTCCTGGAGGCCCGGGAGAAGCACGCTCTGGAGGGGGCTCCGGGGTCCCTCCACAGCCCTGGGACTGGCCCTGATTTTGTCTTAGGGACCCTGCCTGCTCGGTAACCTTGGGCAACTCGCCCAACGCCCTCGGGGCTGAGTTTCTCCATCTGAAGCTTCCGTTCAAGCTTGCGAACGGTGCCCTGAAAACCAGAAGCGGCCGGAAAGCTGGTGAACACTTGTTAACAGCCGAGTTCCAGGCTGGTAGAAATGAAGTCCCAAGGGCGGCATGTGTCTCTGCCAGCAGCGGTGCTGAGACTGGCAGTTAAGTGGGGACAGACATCCGGGAGCCACGGGGCTGGGGGCAGGAGGAGAGCGGGGCGCGGGCGGCGGCCCAGAGGGAGAGGCTGAGAGCCGGGAGGCTCGGAGGGCCTCACGGTGTGCAGGTCGGTGCCGGCCACCTGGCTGCCCGCAAAGCCACTGCCAGGGGACAGGGGGAGGGGAGGGGGCTACGGCAGGAGCTCCTTCAGATCTGCAGGGGCGGACAGGTATGGGAGGGAGGGGCTCCCGCACCAGTTCCTCCTGTCCCTCTCCCCCCCGGCACACCTTCCTGCCCAAGTTAGAAATTATTCATTGATGTTAACAACGACCCAGATTAGCAATTAAATTGGAATTAGTAGCTTCTTCAGGACGATTAAGACAGATCCATTCCAGGCTGCGGTGGGTGGCTCTGCTCGGACCAGGCTCTCATCACAGATTCCGGCTGAATGTTAGCAGCTTGCAAACTGGATCAGTGGCCCAGGGACCCGAAAGGCAGGCCCTGCGCTTTATCAGGGCGACATCCATAAACATGGTCGTGGCTGCTCTGGGCCGCTGCTAAAGCCCGCGGGCGACCTCCGCCGCCACGACTGGCTGCCTACAGGGCCGGGAGCCCTTCCTGAAGACGGATTGCTTCCCGAAGGAAAGCCTGAGCCTCTGGTGCCATGAAATGATAAAAACAAAACATAACAAGTTGGGAAGAACACATCTTGCAGACTGTGGCCCCAGAGGGTGGCAGTCCTCGCTGCCTTCCCAGCGCCTGCACGCTCACTCAAAGGTGGGAGAGTTATTTGTTTCTAAGTCTTTGCATTTAGGGAGGAGGCGTGGTGTTAGGACTTGGGAAAGGGCTGGGACAGCCTTGTGTGGACGGGCTTGACGAAGGAGGGCACTGGGCCCAGGAGATGAGGGCGAATCTTGTAAAGGAACATGATGGCTCATCGGCTGTGCTAGGAAGCAACGGATGTGGGAAAATGTGAGGGAGAGTTCCAGAAGTCTGACCGCGGAGGGCCGCCAGGCCTGCCACGTGGCCTGTGACCTGGGCAAGGGCGGTCGTAATGAGCCGTGGATGAAGAGCCTCAGGTTTTCATGTTGCACTGGGCCCAGCAAATTTCAGAGCCTGTCTGGAGGTCTGTGGAAAGGCCTGGGAGGCAGAGGGGGCCGGAAACAAGGGGTGGAAATTGCTTGCCTGTTCATTCAGCCGTCCTGCCCTCCTTCTATCCCTCCCTCCATCTATCACCCGCCCACTATCAATTTACAATCATCTCGTTCTCTTGCCCTTGGGTTCTTCCTTACAGAACAAAATGGCACCAGGAGATACGCAGTTCATTCAGGGGTTCTCGTGGATTTGAGTCTGTTCTGAGTATCTGGGCGCCAGGGTCTGTGTGGGGGACGGCACCTGTCCCGCCGGCGCACCGTGGGGGCTGGCCAGATTTTCCACTGACCTACTTCTCTGCGGTAGGTGGTGTCACCGACAGGCTCTCTATCTGGGGGTGCCCCCGAATGGCCCAGCGTAGCTCTCCTCATGGAGCAGCAGGCTCGGGGGTGGGATTTAAGACAAACAAGTGGAGACCTGGGGGAATCCATCGGGAGCGGCTGTCACCCCGGGGGCACACGCCCATGCGTGGTGCTGGTGTCTCCCGTGATCCTCGTTCACTATCAGAGCTGGGATTCCCACTGCTCTTGTGTGTCCTCAAACTCTGCCTGGGCCGTAGCCTTCCTGCCCCCTCGTTTCCAGCTCTACGATTCTCCCTGGGCCCTGGTGGCCAGAATCACGTGCACCCCGGTCTTTCTGACGGCTCTTCTCGCTCCCCTGCTCGGCCTGCCGCTCCCTGGACACTGGGGGCTGAGTGTCCCATGGAATCTGAGTGCATCTCGGGGCGATGGGGGGGATAGGGACATGATGGGAATGACCCCCACAGCCCCCAGCAGAGCTCCCGGCCGGGGTAAATCGTCACAACCCCCACGGTCTTCCTGTTTGCCTCTTCTCCCACCTCTAGACCCTTCCTCATTCATCTCCTTCGTCTCCCTCATCAGCGGGATCACCTTTGGGGTATTTCAAAAGAGAAAGCCTCTGGACCCACGGGGCAGGGATCTGGCGCGCACTGTTATTTCTGGACTTTCTGGCGTGAACACGTAACCCTTGCCTGCACCTCTAGCGATGTGGAGACAGGTTGTAACAGTGTGACTCCACGGGGCCCGATAATAGGACTGGGCCGTTTCGACAAGCGGCCTGTGGAGGGACTGAAGCTTCGAGCGAGGGGTCCCTCGAGGTCCACTGATAGGCGGGACTCTTCCCCAGGCTGTGACTCCAGGCCAGCCTCCCGACTCACCTCTCCGGGGAGCGCCGGCTCGTGCTGCTCCCTCCCTGGGCCGCACTTCCCTTCTCATGCCAACCCAAGCCCACTCCAGGGCCCCATCCTAGTCCCAGCTTCCTGGAACCTTCGTGTGACCCCAGCCCACTCATGCTCTGCTCTGAACTCCCGGGCCGTTTCTCGGCCGTACATGCTGTCTGGGCCAGTCTGCTTCCGTTTCACAGGGTGAGCCTTGGTTCCTGACCTTGGGAGGTCATGACTGTTAGGT
The DNA here is from genome assembly GCA_004023965.1 of Spilogale gracilis. Classification (NCBI taxonomy): domain Eukaryota; kingdom Metazoa; phylum Chordata; class Mammalia; order Carnivora; family Mephitidae; genus Spilogale; species Spilogale gracilis. Next base: position 3,889 of record PITA01028209.1, read on the forward strand.
CGCTGTGTCTTCCCTTACAAGGGGGTGCTTAACAATGCCCCCAGGCCCACTGGCCCAAGTGAGGAGCCACTGTCCCTCTGTAAGGGTAGTGAATAGGTAGGCAAAGAGCTTCTAGGGATGGTGTAGGGCGGCCAACACAGGCAGGGGCACGCCCTGCCCCCTTCAGACATCCCTCCTCAATCTCAATACCCTCCTGTCGACCCCTGGTGACCTACTTCTCCTCAACAAAGAACTCCAGCAGGGACGAGTCAGCCCAAGAGAGGAAACCTATTTGCCAACCTGAGCGGTGACGGGCGGATGGGGCTGAATGAAGGTGGGAGCCTGCCCTGTTTAAGGGTTCCGTCCCCCAAAGTAGGGACAGAGTTCTGGGGGAAAGACAGTGAGGCGTGTTTTGCACGGGGGGGTTTCCAAGGGTAAACGTCTGGCGGGCAGTGGCCGGGCTGCCCCTCCCAGGGGGACACCGCGGCACTTACGGTAATCGTCAACCTCGATCTTCCTGTACTCGACTTTAGGCATCTGTCGGTCCTGCACGGCCTTCTGTACATGCTCGTTTGTTTCTAGATCAAAAATTTCTAGGAGAGAGAAAGAAAAATGACACATTCAGACTCAGCGATCACTTCCGGAAGCCGTGGGCTTTCCTGTGGGCCGGGCCGCGATTCCCGCGTCAGGCCCGGACGGGATGACTGTTCTTTCTTTTGCGCGGAACCAGGAAACGGAGGCGAGGTGGCACGGCCTGTCTCAGGTCCCCGCTTGGGCAGATGGAGGGTTCTCCCGCCGTCTGAGGTGACCCCCCACTGCCCCCCACTGCTCATAGGTTGTTCTCCACGGCATTTCTCATGTGTATAGGTCTGGGTATTATTTTTTAAAAATATTTTATTTATTTGAGAGAGAAAGAATGCATAAGCAGGGAAGTGGCAGAGGGGGAGAGAGGGAGAATCAGGCTCCCCCCTGAGCAGGGAGCCCGATGGCAGACGCTTAACCGAGCCCCCCAGGTGTCCTGGTCTGGGCTTGTTTCATTCCCCAAACTCTTGGTTTCAGAAAACCAACGTCAGGGGCAGGACGGTGACTTTCCAAATGCAGTGGCCTTGAAAGCCTAGGAAGGAAAGGGGAGCAGAGGCTGGAGTGTGCTCTTCACTCAAATTTGGCAAAGTGCATTCAGACATCTGACCAGACTCATGATATGATCCAGCTCAGGACCCCTAATCTGGATGACCATACTGGCGGCCCCAAAGCCATGAGGGCCACAGGGTGCAGCCTAGTGGGACCAGCCCTTTTCCCTCCAAATTAGCGAGAGACCACGGATCCTGGGCCAGGTCCTCACCGGTACGGGAGCGCAGGGGGTGTTTCCCCCCTGTGCACGGACGCCCCTCATCAGCCCATGTGACTGGTTTCCTGCTGCAGAGGCCCTTCCTCCCCCATCACCACCTGCTTCTAACACAAGCCTCCCGACCTCCTTTCCCCTTTCTCACGTTGAGCCTATGCGTGGGGACACCTGGTAGCCCATTAGGAACGGAAATTTTGTCTTCAAGGAGCTCCACCTCTGGCTCCTTGAAATAGCCTTGAAACATTCATGAATACTTTCCTGAGTGAACTCACACCACAAGCAGCGCTCGTGGGACGAGGAAGCTCCCCCATAACAACCCCCTTTAAGAAGAACAGACCCTAAGGGACTCCACGACGACGGCACTGGAGGCCAGGACAGCTCAGAACCAGGGCTCCCTGGCACCGGGGGGTTTTATCTGTGAAGGGCACGTGGCCCCCCGGGGTGCGCGGGGACCCGAGGGCCTGGGAGCCGGGCCGGCAAACTCCTGCGCCGCCCGCGGACAGGGACAGATCCAGAACGGTGTTGCTGGGCACGTATTTGAAAATTGAGCTGCGATGAAAAGGGGCTGGGGGAAAACGGTAACTCTCATTGTCCAATAGGTAGAGTTAAAAATAAAACAGCCTTAAGCTGGACCCAAACCATGGACGATTCTGAACACCACACGGCTGGCCAGAGACCGTGTCCTTTGTAGGTGATGAGTCAGGACACTGTGTCTGCAACGGACGCACACAGAGGTCCCGGGAGAGGACCTCAACTCTGAGACCTGGAGATGTGGCTGAGAGATGGCACTGTCTACCTCGTGGTCATGCACTCAAGTTGGGGCAGGGGCACTGCCCCGGGGTGGTGGGGGTGCCCCACGGCCTGCCCCATACCCCTGCCCGGACTCCTCGGAGAGCCCACAGAGCACTCATTCATGCCAAGTCTAAATGCCCTCATCCCTGGGGCGCCTGGGTGGCTGTCGGTCGAATGAGCGACAGACTCTTGATTTCAACTCAAGTCATGCTCTCACGGTCTGAGACGGATCCCCACATCTGGCTCTGCGCTAGGCGGTGATTCTCTCTTTCCCTCTCCCTGCCCCTCCCTCCCCGCTGCGAGCGCGCTCTCTCTCCCCCTAAAATAACAAATACATCAATCTTAAAACAGTAAGTGCCCTCGGTCTCTTAACAGTGTTGTGGGTAGGCACCGTTACTGGAGAGGAGCTGGTCCGTGAGCCAGGGACTATTTCTTATTTGTGTTCTCATCCCAGTGTCAGAGCGGGAAGTCAAGAAAGGAGCTCTGCAGAATAAGGAGGAAAATCACATTCTTCCAAGTCTTGGCTGCCACAGGACCTTGGCTCTCCCTGTTTCCCATGATTGGAACTTTCTTTGCTGCCTCTTTCTCCATCAGGCCCAACATCACATCCACAAATAGAAGCCCAGCCTTGGGAACCCCCTCTTAGCACAACTGTTAGAGTTGTGGTCATTTGCCCGACCGCCTTTCCCTGCCCCCCAGCACCCGGGGCGTTAGGTTTCCAGTCACCTGAGTACATGTGGAAATCCAATGCACCCTCCGGAAATGACGGATCTGCCCTGGAGCTGAGCCTGGGCTTCCACCGCAGTCTTCCTCCCTGACCCCACACGGCTCCAAGGCAGCCTCTGCTGGACAGGAAGCTGCGAGGGCCTGGCGGGGGGGTGGGGTCCTCTTGTCTGTTTTGGAAGCCTCGGGGCGCTCAGGGGTCCCCAGTGTTTCAGGCCTCTCTAGTCGTAAGAGTTGACACCATCAAAGCCTCTCACCCGTAATTGAACCAAAGCACGCTTCTGTGACACCGATTGGGGAGCTTGCAGTATTTGAGGGTGGCAGACACAAGTTAATACTGAGCTAATACCCAGACCGGGATGCAGTTCACGGACGCTGCCCAGGCCTGTGCTCACTGTGAGAGCCTGTGCTCAGGTCTCCTGGGCTCATGAGAGGGCCCGCCATCCTTCCCTCCCTGTGCACCCACACAACGAGCCCAGGTGGAGACCAGTAAGGGGCTAGGCAGTGTGCACACATGGGTCAAGCTGGACGAGGGGAATTAGCAGGGGACAAAGGTGACCCACTCTCCCAAGAGGCAGCACCACGGTCCTGGGGCGCAGCCCACAGGTGCCGCTGGGGAAGTTTGCTGGTGGTGAGGCCAGCCTGGACCACCGGCTTTCACAATGAGAGAACAGAGCCTGTCACAGGGTATTCCGATGCGCTCCTCTCGCCGCGTGCATGCGTTAGGTCTGGTACTTCTGCCATCACTCAGTGCTGAAGGAGAGATCTCACACGTAGGTCGCAGGGCTGTTATGCTGCCACCGAGCTCAGCTGGCCTAGAGTTATCGAGGACACACGCGGGCCCCGGGAACAGCCCTCCCGCTCCCGGCCCCCGGAGCTCCGGCTTCAAGCGGGGCCACATGATATCCTAACGGAGCACAGACCCTGCGGGCTGCGTCTGAGCAGCTCACCTCTGGTCCGAAATCCCACCCTTCACAGACGCACCAAAGCAACAGACTATTAAATTTAGTTAAATATTAGATTCCTCATTTAATGATTGCCCGCACAACTGGCTTTATCAGTAGAGAGCTGGCTGGCCCACAGGGGAGTTGAGTTAAGCCATTTTATTTGTTCCTGTAATTGCATTCAAAGAAGGCAGGAGCTCGGCGGAGGAAGTAAGAGGAGATTGGCATGTTCCCGGAGGACCCTTCTTTTGACTTCCCGGCCATGGGGACCTCCAGTCTGGAGCATACAAATGGCCACTCCTTAATTAAATGTGAGCCCCCTCTAATATTTGGTGGAATTAGCTATTATCAGATCTGTACACAGTGAGACCGCAGGAGTGCATGCCGGCTCACGGGAGCGGCCCCCCGGCTGTGCCCCAGCAGAGGGACGCGCTGTGGCCCGCGGGCTGCTCCCAGACCCTGCTGGCTCACGGCCTTGGGGGAATCCCACTTGGCTGCATTTGGGGGATGTGACCAGAATCTAAGACGCCAATGGGCAGCTGACCTAAATAGGATAAGAGTAGCCGGCTGCCCTTCTTCCCTTTCCGTGGGAAGTAGAGGCACAGGAGTGTGCGTGCCCAGAGATCACACTCCATTGTGGGGGTCTCCTCATCCCGCCTGCGTGTGCGTGCCTCTCACCGTCCAGGCCTCTCCAGGCACGCTGCCCGTTGCTTCCTCCTGGGCATGTGGCCCGAGGTGCAGACCGACGCTGGCACGGACGTGGGACTCCCGCCTCACCCGCCGCACCTGCAGGGCTCCGTGCTCTGAACACCGACCGTCTAGCTGTTAGTCAGCATCCCGCGGTCGGCCAGTCACTGTCCTCGTTGTTAGATCTAGTTTTGTCTTCGGCGGGATCGTAAGAAATGTGAAAGCAGAGTCCCTACAAGTGAATGGAACTCTGGCCCCTCATAGTCACTGGCTTCTTGCCTCATCAGGAGGGGACGTGTGTCGGTGGGGCTGATGTGGCCCCCTCCCCACGACTCGCTTCCCTGCCGTCAGTCGGGGCTGCCACGGTGCAGGGCTGGCGGCCAGCTCGGAGGGAAGCCAGGCAGGTGCCCTGCCACCTGGAAGGATCGCGCCACTTGGCTGCGGGGGCCACGGGCATGTGTGTGGTCTGCGGATCCGCCCGCACACTTGATGGCGCCATCCCTCCGCGGGGCTGCATGCATGTGGGGCCCTGGGTCCAGAGACTTTGCAGACACACAGGCAACTGAGGGTTCGATGGAACGGGCCACTCCAAGCTTGCGGACATCTCCTGGACTCTCTGACGACAGCCTCCCCTCCCATCTGCACGCAGGGCCAACGGAAGAGGCAGGGGTCCATGGGGGGGGCGGTGCCCGGCAGCAGGACCCTGTGAGCGAAGGCTTGGGCACCAAACAGCTCGCGTCTCGAGAAAGGACTGCCTTGATGCCAACCACCATGATTGGTTTTGCGTCTTTACAGGAGGATGAAGAGACTCTGGTCCCCGAGCGTTGGTAGGACAGCGGGGCCAGGCAGCCAGGGCACGTGGGGTTCCCGAGTCCATGGTCGGGGAGACGCCGTTGGGTGCTGCCAGGCAACACACGACGCTCCTGCCTCCACCAGCCCACGGCCTTGCTCCCGCTGGCAGCGGACGGTCGCGCGTCTGCAGGGCCGAGCTGTGCCCCCCACCCTCTCATTAACACCAGCCGCGTAGTGACTGTGGTTTTGTTGGTTTTGCTACGCCGTCACCTAAGTTGTTTGAGTACCCAGGCACCAAATGAGCATACTTTGGTCCCAGCCATAATTACGTTCTTAAGGAAACAGCTTTTAAATAATTCAGAGTCACATCTGTGAACACACCCGCAGGCTCTGCTTCAAGATAAGGTTTTCTAAAGGGAGAGAAGCGAGCTGTCCCCCGGTGGCTCTGGGGTCAGCAGGGAGGAGGAGAAAGGACGCAGAACTCTGAGACAGTCATTTCACGTTGCACAGTGGGGCTGGGGTGGATGTGCCGACCGGCCCTGACCTTGCGGGGGCCTCGTTCTGACGGAGGGGCATCGTTCCCGAAGCTTCTGTCCCCCAGGCCTGGAGGTGCCAAGAGCCCAGCCCGCACGCTCGCTGGCAGTCCAGGCTTCCCACACTTTGCCCACAAGCCACCTTCCTGGGAGCCAGGGGACCCTTGTGTTACTGCCCTGCGCACGCGGTCCCCGGGTCCCGTCTCCGTCCGCACAACCAGTCGGCGTTCCTGACGCGCAAGGGGGCTGTCTCGCTCTGCTCTCCCCGGGCAAACCAGCACAAGCTTCAAACACCGCGGGGGACTCAGCACCGAGTCAGATTGAGCCGGGATGGATTTTGGGAGCTGTGACCAGAGAATCTGGTCTAGACGATGACAACACAGCAGAACCAGAGGCTGAAACTCGGGGCACGGGGTCTGCTGTGTGCCCCAGCCCGCAGTGTCCCGCTCTCACTCCCCAGGAGGACCCCGCCTGTCCGGGACGGAGCAGGAGCCGGGAGCTGCAGACCCATTTGCAAGTCCCATCATCTGCGTGGGCCCCACAGCGCCGGCTTCTGTCCTGCTCACGGGCAGACCACATGACCTGAAAAATCTGAACATTTTACCCCATCTTTAAAAAAAATCGGAGCTCACTACAAGATTCACTATTTCTCTGTCTTCCTTTCTTGCATCTTTTCTCTTTTTTGAGAGAATTCAGATGATGTGCTCTTGATGCATCGGAATTCCAGAAGAAATCTAGTGTTAGCTGGGTGGCCCACCTCATGGGTTACCGGTGAGGAGCAAGGAACTTCATCGTGTGCTCTTCGACTGTACCCGGCCACGGCCACCACTGCCCTCAGGAGTGACGTGTCACATCTGTCTATTGAGGCTGTGGGTCTGGTGCCTGCTGGGGACACTGGGGATGGAGACGGCCGCAGCGATCCCAGACAGAGGGAGCCCCGAGGGACGGGCACGGAGGCTGCCGGGCGGCCAGGCCCACCGCACACTGTCTCCACGTACCCTGGGCATGAGGAAGACTCCCCCCGGGAGCGCTGTGCCCGGACGGAGACCTGCACCTTCCAGACTTAGAAATGAAGACGTTCCATCCGTTGTTGTCTAATATCCTTTTTAACTCCTAAATCTTGGATTCCTAGAATGCAACCAGATTCCGCTTTTTCCTGCGTGAGCCCCATGTGCACAGCAACCCGCCACCCAGTGACTTAGACAGACCACCACTCGGCCCCCGTCCTTCCTAACCCTCCACACCGAGGTCACCGGAATTCCTACAGCAGAGTCGGGAAAATGAGGACATTTAAAAAAAAAAATCACAAAGATAACCCAAATCTCAAATCTCTTTCAAA
>PITA01028210.1:0-19724 GCA_004023965.1 Spilogale gracilis
AAAAAAAAAAAAAAGAGTGACCATAGCCCTGCTGATGCTGATTCGGATGTAGTCACCAACTACAGCCCCCACAGGAGCCTTTTAAGAGTCTGCCAAGAACCCTCAAGATCTGTCAAAATTGTATTTCCTTTAGGGTGAGCTCTGAAAATGTTCCAGTTCTTCTGAACAATTTTCCCAACAGTTTAATTTCACATAAGATAACAAAGCTTCCAAAGAATTTCTCTGCAGTTCTAGTTAGCATTAAATCCTGCCATTATTGACTTAACACCATTTCTTTAAAGTTCACACAAATCCTTTTGCTTCTTCCAGTCGTTTTTTTCTTTCCTTATAGAGATTCTCACTAGATTAATATAATGATCCCCTTTTTCTGCTCTTGAATCCGTAACCCAGTGGTCTCAGTGGAGGTGTTTAACCTGAGTCTTCTGGAGACCTAACAACTGCCAGAAATTGCATGCAAAAAAAAAAAATTAGTGTATGTGCATGTTTGTTTTGATCTAAAGAATTAATCACAGCTTTTAATGGATTCTTGAAAGACTGGCATCTAGAAAAAGGTTGCGATTGATCATTCTATAAAATCAAACCCACACAACTCACTCACTTTTTGCCTCTCTGACTCTCTTTGTCCCTCCTGGCATTGGTTACTGCCCCTCCCATTGCCTGCTGCCCATACATCTCACGTGCTCATCAGCCTACAGCACGGAGTACACATGGCCCTCATCACTGGGTGGTGGATGTAAGCATCCAAAGGAGTTATTGCTAGTTAGCCTGAATGTGTATTTTGACGATTCAGTAGAGGATAATGAAGACACAAAGTGATTATGTCTACAGACCAATAAACTTTGGTTGGTTAAGTTAAGTCAAATTATGGATCATGGGCCGAACTCATTCTGGGATGGGTCATTGTCTTGCTTGTTATGCATTATGCCAATAGTCAACATAATATTGCTAAAATCAGAGACCAGAAATAGCTCTAAATATACATTTGTGAATGCACAACAATGGTCAATGTACCAATTTAAGATTAAATTTGGATGCAGGGTGCAGAGAGGGAGAACAAAGGTGAGTGGGTTACTCAAGAAAGACTGGGTGGCCGCCATAGGCGTGCACACCAAATTTAGCCAGTGAAATAAACATTCTGCTTTTTTGATGAAGTAGTCCCAATTATGTGCTGTTCTTAGGGACTAGCATGCTGGGTATATTTTATATAGCTCTAATTAACTTTCAAAGCAATTTTCAGAAACTAACAAACTGAGGAAAGACTGTATATAAACTGAGAATTTGCTTGTTTATTACTTTGGTGAATGTAAAGACAGCTACTATGTTTCCCCAGTAGAAATTATTATCAGCACTGTGTCATTACAATATCACATGACCCCAGCCAAAGGGCTTTTGAAAAATTTATTTCATATTGAAAACAAGAACAGCATGAATAACTTGTTAATATATCCATGACTGATTAGTTACCTAGTATTGAAGAAACCTGTTGCGAATATCAGCCTCTGCTGTAACAAAATGTTTGTTTCAAATTTATTTCTTCACTATAAAATCAATGTAATAAATCACCTGCCTTCTACAGACAAAAGTCAAAAAATAAAGGTAGTTTCAACACATTTGAACAAAGATTCCACATTTTGAATGTTGCCTGTAGGTGAAAGACTTTGAATATTTAATGAAGTTCAAGGTCACCTTCCAACAATGGGCTATGACTGAGGTCCTAGAAATTTCTAGTTCTCCATGATGCTACACCAAAATAACAATGACAATGACTTTTCATTATGTGTTACCAAATGCCAGACATTGGACACTGCTATTAAGAAGCAAAATTGGGATCTCAGTAAGTTTTTAAGGAGAAGTTGGTATTCATTTTGAGACATTTGGGGCAGAAATTTGATTTTTAGTGTTCTTATCTGACTCATTCTAATCAACAAAATAAATGTGCAGTTGATTATGAAGGATTAAAAAAGCCTTCAATTGGCATTGCATGATTTCTTTAAACAATAAATGGATTTGAATGCAGGCTAAATTTAGAGGGCATATTTTGTATCAGTTCAATGGCTTGAATTCCATGGGAGGCATAGAAAAAAGATTGTTTTGCTACTACAGACAGTGAGGTATTGAGTTACCATGCAATGATGAATATTTCCAAGACTTTCAGCCTTACTGAACATCTGCTTTTCACAACCACATTTTAAGGGAAAAATCTAAGAGACAGAAAAACATACGAAATCCCCAGGACAGGAAAAATTTCCTTCTCATCTCTTCCATAAACCAATACCAGATTCCAAATTGAAACCACTGATCATGTGAGGATATTTTCAATGATGTTGCTTTGCACCAGTCTCTTTTGTGAAGCATAATTTGGGGGTGAAGATGAGTGTGGTTCCGAGATACCCTGCAACAATCAGTTTCTAAAAGAGCACAGAGGGAGGCCAAAGGGATCAGACACACAAAACTCTTCTTACTCACTTCATGGATCAAGATCTTGTTTCATGTCTAAGATGCACACACCAAATTCTCAGTCTCTTTCTGTATAAGGTGGTTAAAGAATTGGAGTCACCCAGACAGAAAAATCTGCTGACAAGACACTAGATGTCAGTGGAGTGGGAGATGCCACGGCTAACCTGCCATTCCAGGAATAAAAAAAAAAAAAAAATGCATGCTTGTCCTACCTAAAGTCAGGAGATTTGCCCCTTCTTTTCACAGATTATGAAGCACTTTCATGAAAAGTAGGGTACTTTGTCTACCTCGTATTGAGAGTGAGAAGATGATAGCTTGTCCAGCCATCCCTGTAGACATGAGCTGGTCACACATCTCCCCTCCATAATACAGGAAAAATCCTGCCTGAGATGTCACTGAAAATATGTTTCCTTTAGATTCAAATTTCTTGAGTCACCTATTCTGAAAAGTCTATCATGATTTATATGTCTGATAGATGTCATTGAGTCTTTTTTATCATGATCTGAAATAAATACAGTCACTGTTATAAAGTCAAAGTAACATTCTATTATATGTTTACTTCATATTCTGTTAGGAATGCAATTATCTTTAAATACTAACAAAATAGTTATATAATCATATCAGTGTGGGATAATGACCTCTCCCCCCCCGCAAAAAAAGAAGAGTATTAGAACATTAATTTTTAAGCTAAAAATAACATGGCAATCTCCAGTTCTAGACCCTGCATTTTATAGAACAGGGAAAAGATGTTTGCCAAATGTTCCAGGGCTTTATCCTGCACCATCAATTTCCTCACCCCCTTTTACTGCAACATTCCCAGGAATACACAAAAATGTTTGGAGGCTTATTATTATAATAAATAAATAAATAAATAAATAAATAAATAAATAAATAAATAAATAAACAGCCCACATCCTCCCTATTTTCCCTTAAGTATCATTATATTCCTCTGCTAGCCTCACAACAAAACCTCTGAAAACAGGTGTCTGTAGAGTTTGTTATGACTTTCTCATCTCAAAATCCCTCCTTCACTCCCATCATTTCCTACCACACTTGGAGACTACTTGCATCATGGCGTTGTGATCACCTAGTTTTTGATCTTCTATGATTTATGTAGGAAGAGATAATTCTGTATTAAGAATCATCTTGTAAATACATTTTTCACTGATGTACCTAGCCTGCTATTTATATGATAAAGTTTTCAAAAATTTATCAAGCATTTAGTATTTTGATATTACAGACACCAAAAGAATACTTAAAATAATTGTCCTAAGTAAATTCTCTTTCTATTTAAAAAAAAAATAGGGACACCTACTAGAATATAATGGCAATTATTCATTATATCCACAAAAGCAAAATGATTTAAAAAAATATGTTTATTGAAGTGAATTAGAATAAAGGACAAGGGGAGATACAAAGAAGGTCAGTAAGCTCAGGAAATCTTTCGGAAATGGATGAATTTTGAGCCAGGACTAGAAGGAAGTAGACAAAGGGAAGGAAAAAAATATCCTCCTTCACTAAAACATGACATTAAATTCCCAATACTATACTCTTCAATTTTCATTCAGTTAACTCACATAGTTTCCTCGAGATTCTCCTTCAACAGTTGAAAGGTCATCTATCAATCCTTCCCTGCCCTGTACCTTATACATTTCTTATTGTTTTACTTTATATACTGCATTATATTTACCTCATAACATATCTGTCTCCCCTACTTGACTTTTCCTCTTTTACCCATAGTGACAACCTAGCAGCAACTGGCATCTAGTAGCTGTCAATTAATGTTTGTTGTTATGACCCTTAATGCATACAACAAACCTGAGAGGAAACTATTATTATTAATATTAAATTACATAAGAGAAAACAAAGAATCCCTGAGATTGAAAAGTTCTTACCTATTAGCAATCAGACAGATTATTTTATGTCCACCCTATGTCAAACCCAAGATCTTAAGACCTAAGCCCAAGCTTAGTCTACTATCCAATGTTGTCTTCACAGAAAGTATTGCTAGAAATAGCAGGTGTCTTATTCCAGATGTATGTAACCTTATTCCAGGGTTACAAGCAGGAATTAGTAAATAATACATGAAAGACAGAAATCAGAGTGATTTGTTTAAAGCACAGAGACTCTATTCAAAAGTAAGGGGAACTATTGCTTCTTCTCATTTTAGCATAAGCTCTCACTCTCTGATCTCTTTCTGGATGACCGTAATAGTCTCCAAATATTTAACAGTCTTCTGTATAAAGATGACTTCAAAATATTATCTCTAGTCTTGATTTCTCTCCTGAAGCTCTAAACCACATATCCATCTGCCTACTACACATCTCCCTGGATGGCCCTATAGACCTCTTATCCTGAGGGGGACGCTTACAAGTCTCCATATATTTTTTAAAGACAATCACATTCTAAGAGTTGCACTGGATCATTGTATACCTGAGGAAATTCTTGAGATGGGTAACACAAATTACAGAAGCCAGTTTTGCTTGTATATAAGGAGATAATACGTAATGAAAATCCCACCCTAATTTTCCTTGCTTAATTTCAAGATGTCCCTTGTTCAACTATATGTTCTAATGACATCCAACTACTTCCCTTCCCTGACCAAATCCATGTTTTTACACTCCTCTGTTTCCGCCATGCTGTCTACATAGATTATGTATATGTTGGCTCTCATTCTACCAGTGAGGGTCCAGCCAGGAATATGGAAACCACACTAGGTATTATAATAATGGGATTTTGTATAGAAATTGGCTCATATATGCTCTGAAGGCCTGAAAAAGCAAGAAGAGGATGCTGAAGTAACTCAAACGTATCTGCAGAAAGCTGCTCTGCTGGGACTCACAGAACAAAACGGTGGAGACTGGAAACATCAGACCCAAAGAGCTTGAGGGAGAGGCCCATGGGAAGCTGTTGGAACTCCCGGGCCGAGCAGAGGAGCCCTGTGCTTGAGGATCAGGTACAGCAAAGCTTCTGTTGCTGCCTCCACAGAGGTAGGATGTGATTGCTGCTCAAGTATTCTACAAAACAGGAGGTTGAAACTCATAAATACTTGGCCTGGGTTTCAAACCTATGTCTGTCAGAAACCAGTGGCTGATGTTCAAGCCCTGCGCAGTACCACAACTCCCAGTCCTCTTTTCTCTCCTTTGCATTCTATTCTATGCACTGCTGCCAAAATGCTCTCCCTAATAGCACAACACTAATCATGCCATTCCCTTTTCTAAACCCTATAATCATTCCCTGTTGACTAATGGTTTAAATATATACTCTTTCCTCTGGTGTTGAAAGCTTCTACAATTTTCTAGCCTTTTTTCCATTGCTTCTGGGGGTGCCCTCTGTGCTCTCACAGAATTTTGTCCTTGCTTAGCAATGCAGCAAATTTTCTATATTCAACATCTGATATCTTCAAATCTCAGTCTTATCTTGTCCCTGAATTCATTTCCAAAAAATAACATACATATGTGCACAAATCACCCTGGCTTTCATTTCCTTGGTCAAAACCACAGTGAATGAAGTTGCTGCTGCACACTTAAAACTTTGCATAGTTTCTTTGAAAGTAAGGGGCCTAATTTTATCCAATTAAAATGTATGTGACAACTAAATGTGTCACTGAGACTGAAAGAACTGAACTCTGTCAATGCAAAATGTTTACACTTTTTCTGATTTTCACATACATGGCAGACCGGTTAAAAGAGATAATTTCTAAATTCTCAGCAAGTCAACAGCTAAGATTCTGACTCAGGGTCACTTGCAGAAATAATCAGTAGAATTGGAGTTTGCTGCATGTGAGTCCTATCACTTCAGAAAATTCCAAAGCAACATTTTTCCTTATTTGCCCTTTGAGTTGCAAACGAGTTCTCAACAGGAAAAGAAAAATTGCTACTTACCCTTGAAAGGTGTCTCTTTTATGTGTGAAAACACAAAGGTGAAAATGTCAAATATTTCACATTTCCTTGAGCCTTGTGAAATCTAAAAGGATGTGAGATTTTCTTCCAGTCGGATTATTCAGACTGGAGGTTTAGGAACATCTCCTGCTGGTGTGTATCTCCAGATGTTGCCCATTCATTCTACTTTTTAATAAAAGGCAAATAGTAAAAATTTTGTTCTTCTCTGTAAGATACAAAATTACTATTTTTCCCCTTTATGTAGAAAAAGATAAGAACTATCCTTAAATTCTGAATTTGTGATAAAAAGGCAAATCTTGTGTGACTGTGAATTGCTCAGAGCACTTTAAATCCAACATCTTTGTGCAAGTTCCAGGTCAACTTCTGAGTAACGAGAACCTAAATGCAAGTCCTCTGTTTTGACTGCTAAGACTTTGCCTACATATCTAAATTATGTCAGCCTATAACTTATTCAACTTCAAGAGTAAGTTATACATTCATTTATCTTACCTTGGGTGCCTACCTGCCACCTGCTCTGTATTAATACATAATACGTTAAATCATTTCTGGAACTCTTCCAACATGTGTGGGTCAGAATGACAATATACCATTCCTTTGGCTGAACACTTGTTTGCAGTGATGAGCTACACATGTTGGCTGATACTGCCAACAGTTTAATGCTTCAGTTCCTCCTGTACCCCTGAGTAGATGGCATCTGGTCCAAATTTCGGGTCCCTTTGAGGATGCATGATAGGTAGCTTTCATCTGCATAGCTGAGACACTTGACCAGCCAATTAAGTATTCTGAAATCCAGGAAGTTTATGTAGGTGAAGATAATTAGTCTTAAAAATAAACTCAGAATAAAAAGCCTCAGGAAGTGGAAACTAGCCAGGAACCCATCTAATAAAAATAAATTGAGTTGAATTTTTAAATTTTTGGAGGGTTAAAAAATCATTTACATAAAAGTTTCCTTGAGTCTGAGATTATGTTTTAGTAATGTCTGTAAAGCAATGTGGATCTACCTATGGCAACTCCACTTTGAAGAAAATGGATATTTGATATTTATTATTTAAAGAGAGAGAAAATCATTTTAAAATTATACTTTTCCAAACTTATTCCACATGTAATTATTTTAGACTATTTTCAAAGTGTTCATAATTATTTTGAACTATTTTCAAACTATTTAAATAAAGCTAAATTACAAAAAAATAGGAAAGGAAATGTATTTTCTTGATTTCCTAAACAAGAGTTTTGTGCATGAATTATGTCTGAGAAAATGTTTCAAGCTGTGTATTTTTATACATCTCATCATTGAGAGATTGCATACTGTAAAAAATAAATACTCCTGGAGAACTATCAAAAGCTTTTCTTGAGTTGGAATTAGACATTTAGTCATAGTATAGATGTTTGTTTTATGTTATAACTTCCGTCTGAAAGAACTTTTACTTTTAGTGACAGAACTAATTTGGAAATGTAGAACTTGTCTCCAAAACATGCCTACACAGACGTCCATAGTACTCTTTTATACGTGATAATTCTGAATTTTTGATGGAAAAAATGTCCTAAAATAAGTTTCACAGTCACAGTCAAATGATGTCAGACATTTTAGCTGAATTAAATATTACATCGTATATAGTATCAAATATGCTACATACAAAGTAGACAAATGCACCTGGGAAGAGGAACAGACTTACAACTGGGGCTATAAGAAGAAAAGAGCCACTGGGCTAATTTGTAATGAAAGACGCAAAAGTTTTACACCCGGAAATGATGACTATCATCAAGTATTAATCTCTTATAAACTGAATACCACAACAGGAAAAAAAAGAAAAAGCAATAAGTGGAAACAGGAAAATACAGTTTTAAATCACTATCAGACAATGTCCAATTGAATCTAAGACCTCTTTCTTCTCTTATTTCAAAAGAAATAAACATTTGGAACAGAATGGTAGACCAAAAAAGATATTCTTCCTGTTATGGACATTTTTAAAGTTTTTGTAGGCTTGCCTCATCAATAGGTAAAAGGAGTACACCTAATTGCAATGGTGTTCTGCTTGATTACAACAGAAAAACAGTTAAAGTCTTGGCTCTTGGATTCGATAGCCAAATTCTCACAATTATTCATAAATGCTAAATAGCCCATAAGATAGTAAATTGGGAGATAATCTGAAAATGACTGATAATAATAACAATAGCTAATAAAACGTTTATTAACTTAGGCATGGGGCATCACTTTAAGTGCACTCTGTTTAATTCCAGCATTTTAATATCAAATATAGAAGTCGATGTTACTGTGACTTTTTTAGATAAGGGAACTGAGGTATTAACAACTCTTCAATTTGGGGTATGACATATTATGATTATGAAGGCTTTCAAACTAACATTGGGCTTAGAAGACCTTATTCTGACTATAGAAATTTGGGTTTAGACCTAATCACAGCAATACAACATAGACCTTTTTAATAGTTAATGAGGACACACTTCTGCTGGGTAACCACATAGAGCAAATTTTTTCTCTCTCATTTTGTCTGGAATACATTTTAAAAACCACAAGGGTTTAAACATAAGACACATTTGAGAAACCACCATCAAAAGCATGTTCTAGCTTTTCAATAATTATATTAGCTAACATGAATTAAGCGTTTGCTTCATTCCATGCAATTTTCCATGTGATTTACATATATTAACTCTTTTAATATATGACCACCTTATGAGGAAAGTATTTATTAGCTCCATTATATTGTTGGAGAAACAGAAATAAAGCCATGTACCACATGGTCATATGGCCAGTCAGTGGCAGAGCCAAGGTTTAGAAATAAGTATTCAGGTTCCAGAGCCTGCCTTCTTAACCATCATATAGGGCCTCTTGCCTACTGACATTAATTTAATCAAAATAATAACGTTTTTAGAGATCTTACTACTAAAAGAGATCTGTGGTTGACAGTGTAAAACACACACAGAGAAATAAAACTTCTTTAAGCACCTACTCTGTGAGTCAGGCCCAATGGTAGATTACACAGGCTTAAATCAAAATTTCCAAGCTAAAGAGTAAGATCATCCCTTCCAAAAGTCAAATGATTTTAAGAACCATCATAGTCACAAGCTATTATATAGCGTGTTTTATTTACATAAAGTTCAGTGCCTTGATCAAAGTCAACATCTCAACGTGAATTGGATGCCAGGTCTCTCCAACTCCAAAGCTGATGGTTTCTTCATTATACTTCGCAAGAAGTGTAAGAAATGTTCCTATTTAAATATTATTCCAGGAAATAAAATGTAGATAAATAAAATAATAAATTATCTGAAGACAGATTCAAGGCAACAGTGAAAGTTATACCACATTACATTCTATGAAATCACAATGGTTAACTCCCTATACAACTTCAAAAAAAAGTTAAGTATATACATGTACACACATACATATCTATCTCCAGTAGTGGAGGAATGTGATATTTCCCTCTTGTTCTAGTCTATTTTCCTACAATCTTTTTCACTGTATCTTCTACTCATGTCATATCAAATACTATTTCTTAAATACCTATATCCTTGAATTATTTGGAATGCTCTTACATTCTTTGGAATACCTTTTCCATTGTGAAATGCTATTCATCTGTCAAAGACAGTTAACATGTCATGTTCTTCAACAGTATGTTACATCAATTTCTCTAACATGGTAAACTGGGAATTACTATATCGTAATTATCACATTGGATCATATATTTTTCTTTATATATTTGATTCTTACCAGATAGATTGTTCCTTGTGCACAAACCACTTTCCTTTGTCTATTTTAAAATATTTTTAATGTTGACCCATATCTTTGGTTTATCTTCTCCTGTAATTAAAAGACATACATCATATTTAATTATTATAGACATTATTTTAAGTTTTCTAAGAATGTTTTAACATAATGTTAGAGAATTTTGTCCATTTGCTTATTTTTGTGACTTTGTTTAATGCTTTGGTTCTTCCTTTCAATAACTACTCCAGTTTTTAGTCTTTCCTTGCTGCAGATTTGTTTCTACATTTAGTTCCCTAGAAATATCTCTTTCTCTCATCCATCTGACTTTTAATCTTATTCATCATTCAACAGTATTTATTGAGCAAGATTGTGGGAACAGCAATAATAAATCAATGAGCCTTGTTTTCATAAAGCTTATATTTTTTATTCTGTGATTATATGCATGGTTTTGTGCTCCATCTCTTCTGTTATCCTATTAAGAATTCTAAATATTTTTGTAGCACTTTCTTCTGGTTCTTATTTTGAAATGTTTTTTGAGATAAGAATTTGGTCTGAATGTTCAAAGAAACACTCTATGTCCTTTCTGTAGGTTCATGTGCACAGCTCTTAGCTAGATCACTGGTGTCTACTATCTTTTAAACTACCATGGCTCTTCTGCCCTGATGAAAATTGTTGGTACTCTATAGAAACCAGTACATGATAACAAATTCTCTAATCTAAACTCCTGCAAGGACACTTCCTAGATATGTTTCATTTTTCAAATACATAAAGCATTACTTGCAGACCCTCCTCTGGCTCATTGGCCACCTGCCTCATGAAGACCACCCTCCAACCCCTATTCAAACTTGTCCTGCAGTTTTATTGAATGTAGGAAGAAAAACACAACTGTGGAACAGGGGGGTAGGATGAAGGAAGCAACATACTTGCTCTCTTTAGAAAACATCACCTATATACTAAAATGATGTTTTTCACTCTTTTGATAGGTGTGATTTTTGTTTTTCTGAGCCAGTCCTCAGACATTGAGAGAATGATGGGGTTCCTAAAATCTTAAGTCAAACTCTTAGTTTTCTGGAAGGATGGGTTCCATATAAGATACACATTGCCAGTGAAATCTGCTTCAAATAAACCTGTTGTTAATGAACATTTTCAGATCCTGGCAATGGGTTGATTTTTACCTCTAGCGTTTAGTATGAGTGTTTTCCTCATTATCTATGTCTACATAATTAATTTGGTGAGAAATTAGAAGAGATAGCATTAAAGCCTGCAAGAGATAAACCATTTTAAAACTGAAGACTATTAAATTTTAAAGCTGATACATTCAGATTCTCCGATTCCCATTATAACAATTAAGTTTTGAAACCAAATAATAAAGTGGATTAAATTTTGAAAACTAAAATTTTCCTGTATATGATTTAGAGAACCTATGGAGTAGAAATGTATAGTTGACAAGAACTGAGAAGGGTCTGTGAAGAGTTTTACATTAACAGGAAGCTAACCAGTTAACCTTATCACAATTACATGCATAAGGGCAGAAACGTGAGCATCCTGGTTGAGAAATGAAGGAAAGTTTATTACCCATAATATTAGTAGCCAGAGTTATCATCAATTTTACACCACTTTTCTGAGCTTCAATACCCGCAGGGCAATGTAACAAGAGCCAGACTCATGCATCAATGGTAAATGCAGTAAGTCATGGCACAAAAGAGGAACCCCAAGCTTAGGAAAAACTAATATTTTATTATAGGCTAAAAGCAAGCCTGCCCAGACTGTCCTCCAGAAGGAGATATTATCTTTACCATAGTAAATAGTAACTATGCTTTCCCTTTGCTATGAAATGAAATACTCCTTATATTTCTGAGACTGCATTATATGAAAACACCCTTGAAAAGGTAATCCAGCATAAAAGGTTGTCATTGATTGTGCTTACAAGATGTGCAGAAGTACAAGAGACCCATGGAGAATTGTCTCAACAGTAGAGAAGAGGGAAAAAACCTAACAGTTTTGAAGCAATTATTATAGTCATAATATAGCAGCAAGAGGTACTTTACACATATTATTTTATTAAATCTTCACATCCTATGAAGTATGCATTATAATATTCATTTTACAGCATCTCAGCTACATTAAGTGATTTTCCCAACTCACCAATCTTCTAAATGATATAGTCAAGATTTGAGCCCAAATTTATTTACCTCACTATACTACTCTAAAGTAGAATGTCTTCTATGTTAAGGTTTAATTTCAGGAGGTAGAACCTTTTAAAGAAAAAATATGTTCTCATATTTGCAATAAAGAAGTGACCAAAATTAAAATTACTCATTGAAGGACAGTTTTTTGGTAAGTTTTTTTTTTTAATGTCTGCAAAGAAATTGCTTAGCTGATGTTTCTAGAATTTTCCACCCCAGAGAGAGGATAAAGGTGAGTAGCTTAGGCAGTCTCGTTATTTGACTGACAAGGAGCAATTGGAAGTTGCCTCTTCAAGAAATTATCATGAGCTCAGTACCTTGGACATCTCCCCAAGCTTAGGCCACTATGCATGTTAACATTATTCTAGGGAATTAAAAATTCTATTCCTTTCCATTCTTGCACTGAAAAAACAAGGTAATACCACCATCACTTGAAAGTACGTTTTCCATATTCAAAATGATAACTTAGAAATATTTCTTAAATAACTCTATTTTGGGGTAAAGAATGAGTGTCCACAGACATACTTCACCCTATTTGAAATAACAAGTCCTCCTTCCTAATTAGCATTTCTTAATACATATTCTTTATTTATTTCTCCATGACATTGATCACTAATATATTAAATATTTTATTTGATAACTTGTCTGCCTTCCCTAATTACAACATAAGCCACATGAAGACAGGTATTTTCATTTATTTATCTTCATGCCTGCAAAAGCCTCCACACTGATCTCTGGAAACTCAACATATACAGCCTTAATGCATGAGTAGAGATGGATGGTTCTCGTGCAGTTATTCAGATATCATACAAATTATTTCTTATTTAATCTAAAATCATATTTCAAATGTTATCAGTGGTGTATATACCCCCAAATGGGCTTTTGCTGGTTAGGTAATTCATATTTTATATTTGTAATATGTGTATACTTGTGTTTTGTGAATTTCCATTAATCATAACTGGAACAATAAATATGTAATTTTTTAAAAAAATATGATAGTGTTAAAATGGAAACAAAATAAATGATTTGGTTTTTAATTCTTTCATAAAATAATGGCATTGGTCCTCTTTTGTTCTTGAATCTGTTTCAGATTCCAGAAAACAGAAATGTGAAAAAGAGTCTATAGTTCCCAACTTGGAAAAAGAAATGTGTAGAATAGAAAGAGAAACCCACAGGCTGTTTTAATATTGATTATCTACACCCAACTGCAATTCTTGCATCTCCTTTTGAGACTGACCTAGTTGTCCCGAGGTGTTGCTCTGCTGGTGAAAGAGGACACGTCTCTTAGTTCAGGCTGTTACATAGTGGAAATAATCATCAACAGATGGTGATAATCTGTTACCAGTCTAATGGTGATCCCTGAAGATATGCTGGGAAATGAAGTTTTCACTAAAGGACACTTGCTACTAAAGTACAAAGTGAATAAACAGTATATCCGGTACAGCTGCAAGGGAAGCTGCTTCTGATTAGAGGAGAGGAATACACAGCCAGTTTAAGTTCCAGTGGCAAAAATCACTCTACATCAATTTCTGTATCTATGCTTGACTTTTAGCCTTGTTGACTATTCAACCACTTGCCCTGCTGTTTCCTGAACATTGGATGTACTTAGTGACAGCTGTTGGGTCAAAGACACCTAACACATGTGGACACATACACCTTGGCCTGTCTGAGAGAATTCATGCTCTGTATTTTTGGAGCAAGGGTCAAGACTGCTCAGGATTTATTTCTTTGCTCATCTTTATGGTAGGATATATAACCTGGATGTTATTAAGGTATGGGAGGCTTTTAACGAGGTTTTATATTTGTGTGCTTGAGCTTAACTATTGTCTGTTATGAAGAGAGGTAAATGTCACTCAATTAAAAATACCATGAACTAAAAAGACTGTATATAAACTTTCTACTCAGAGTGTAGTCCATGACCAGCATTATGAGCACCAGCTGAGTACTCATTAAAAATGCAGAATTTCAGCCCCACTTCTAAGGACATTGAAATCTGCACATTTTCAAGATCTGCAGTCACACCTATCCACATTAAAATTTGAGAAGCATTCCTCTGACTCTACGATATTTTCACATGGCAGAACAAATTACAAAGAGAATTCTAAAAGATAAGGGTTGAATGGTGAAAGGATAAATTGAAATATGCCACCATGATGTGATGATGTTGTTGTTCCCACAACTGGTCCTTGGTAAATTTTCCAATCTATCAGAGTGCTATCAATTCCAATGACCCAAATTCACATATCCAATCAGCAGGCTGTCTCAATGATTTCTATCTACCCATAAACCTTCTGTCAAGCCTAATCTCAGTGTATCAAAAATGAACTTACTATCTTGACCCCACCCCCAATTTTTCATCAACAATAAAAATAAAATTAAAATCACAGTAAGATACTTTTACAAACCCACCATGTAAGCAAAAACAAGGCAGCAGACAAATCACTGTTAGATGGCTGCAATGGGATTGCACATTCTCTCCTGATGGAATAAAAATTGGTCTAGCCACTTTGGAAAACTGGGATAATTTTATAAGATTGATGATACTTCTCTCCACTGACCTAGCAATTCTAGTGTTTGTTATACACTCTAGATCACAGGTTCTAAGGGTGGTCTCCAGGACCACTAGTATCAATTTCACCAGGGAACTTGTTAAAAACATGAACAATTCTGATGTGAAGCTTTGAAAAACACTGCTCTAGAAAAACACTTACATCCCCAGATGGATGCTCAAAAATGTTTATTGCATTAGTGTTCAAGAGCTCAGACTACGAACAACCCAAATTTAATCAATAGTCAAAACACATTATAAATTGTGGCATAATTATATAATGAAATATTAATTATAAAAAATAAATGAAATTTTGCTTCATGCGAAGCATAGGTAAATCTTACAAATGCAAATATGAGAAAAGATACACAAAAAAACCCTGCAGTATGATTCTATTAATATGAAGTTCAAAAATGGGCAAATTAAGCATGATGGGGTATGTATATTAGATAACATTTTTTTTTTAAGCGGGGAATTATCATCATCAACTATGAGGGAGTGTCAATAATAAGAGATAACAACTGCCATGGCAATATCCTACTTCTTGTCCTGGATAGTGATTATATGGGAGTTCATTTCACAACTATTTCTAACATGTAAACCTATTTTTCATGTATTCTTAAAGATATATGCTATATCATACAGGAAAACAAACACACACATGCACACTCTATTTATAAAGAAGAATCTGAGGATGCCACAACCTTCATTCTAAAAATAATGCCTATAAAGTTATATGCATAACATAATTATCTATGTGAAAGTGCTTTGTAAATGTTATCTGTCATCATATAATTATATTACAATCATTAATTGAATAGATCAAAGTTTTACTGTATTGTATATAAATTCTGAAGTGATTTCCCTTCTGCGTCAAACCCTTTTCAAATTACCCTTTATATTAAAAAAAAATCACCTAGAAGGGAGGAGTAAGGGTGTCCATGTTGAAAAAATGGGTTTTTGCCAAACAAGGTATTAGCTGTCCCTTTTGTGAACTGATTTTAAGTCATTAAGCAGCAACCACATTGTAGTTACACATCAGAGAAATGAGTCCAGTTCCCAGCTTGGCTCTGATATTCAGTAGTAAATGGTAATAAATAAACATGTGGCATCCTGTTAGAATGAATGGAGGGTAAAGGAACGTGAAATTTTGACACTGGATTAGAAATTTCACCAAGTAAGACCTCATATTAAAGGAATAACACCAGCAACTGAAAATCTCCATCAGCTTAGGTACCAGTAAGTATTCAATCTCCTTAGTGGGGCAGATTCACTAGAACCTCTAAATGAAGTAATGGAAACTTTGATGGATTTTTCCAAACACTCTGCCATTTCCTTCAGCAATATTACTCTAAAGACTGGTGAGTCATAGGCTGACCCAAATCTAACAAACAGAGGTTGTGTGTGAGTGGGTAGGAGTTTGGACACAGGGCTAGACATCAGAGAGGTCAAATCCCAAGTGAATAGGTTTCTACCTTCAGCCAACTCTAGTATTACCTACAGGCAACACACAAATCATTAGGTAATTATGCTCTCCTCTGCAGTCTTTGAAAACAGTAGAAGTACTATGAGAAATAAATGTTTGTTTTGTAACCTATCCAGTCAATGGTATTTTATTATCGCAGCCTGAGTTAACACAATAGTATAAAGCCATAATATATGCATTTGTGATACACAAACACACTCATATATATTAATCTGATATCTAATTTCCAACTTAATACATTCTCTGCAAAAATGGCAAGCCAGTTTACCATTATTAGTCACCAAAGATCCTTCAACATATTATTTCTTGAGAATGCAGTTTCTCTCCTTTTCTAACAAAAAGCACTATGTGTAGCCAAAGAAAGACTGTGTCCAGAATGTTGAGGCATTCTCTATCTATATACTTGTTCATCAGTACTGGTGATCTCTCAGTACCTGCATTTCTGGCAAGGAAAGCAGCACTTGGTGTTTCTTCAATGGTGGTTCTAAAGACCCTCTCCTCCTATCCCTTCTCATCATCAACTGGAAAGAGTGAAACTGTTTAAAATATTGCAAAAGTATAATAGGTTAATAATATTAACTGCAAATGACTTAAATATGTCTACAATTTTTATAATGTTCAATATTTAATGCTGTAAATATTCAATGTTATAGCATTCAATGGCAAAATGAAGAATGAAGGGGTAATTATATTTATAGAGATATTCAACAGTGTATTATTTCATCTTCCTACAGTTTTTAAATATTCTCTTACATAGGTGGGGAAATAGTTGACTGAAAAAAATGCTTTGG
Organism: Spilogale gracilis; assembly: GCA_004023965.1. Lineage (NCBI taxonomy): Eukaryota > Metazoa > Chordata > Mammalia > Carnivora > Mephitidae > Spilogale > Spilogale gracilis. The sequence continues at coordinate 17,092 of PITA01028210.1, forward strand.
TTTGACTTTCTGAGTTTATTTTCCATGTAATCATAAGTATTGCTATATAAAATCAAAACAAAAAACAAAAATCACCTCTAAACTTACTGGTCCATGGATTGTGTGGGACAGGAATTTCAATAATTTAGACAAGACACACTGCGGTGGCCTTACATCTCTTCCAGATAAGCTAAGTCTTAGCTGGGAAGAATTGTAGGTTGAGGTGACTTGATGGCTAAACTTGGTTGGAAGTGTCTTCACTCCCATGTTGGGTGCATAATGCGGACTAGCTGGGACTCTAGCTAAGCTGTCCAAAACACCTCCCTAACATGACCTCTTCATGTGGTCTCTCCATGTGGATTAGTTTGGGATTCTTCACAGGAATAGCAATGGAATTCCAACAGTGTGAGTCCAGGGAAAACAAGCCAAGCTGTGTCCAGTTTTATGAACTAGCCTCACAAGTCACATTGCATTCAAAGTATATCATTTGTATTAATTTGTTTATCCTCCTAAGAACATGCAGTGGCAGTCGGATGCTGGCTGAGAATGCAGTTATCTGAAAGTTTAACTGGGCTGGACATCCAGGATGTCAGCTTACAGTTCAGGTAGGTAGTTGTCTGGACAACCCACAGGTGACCTTTCAAGTATGGTGGTCTGAGAAAAAAACATCAGAAAAACTTTGTGAAAGCGGAATTATAGCCTCAGAAGATGTTTACATCCTAATCCCACAACGTGTGAATGTATTACCTTAACATAGAAGAAAGAGATTTGCAGATGTGGTGAGTTAAGAGTCTTGAGATGGGAAGAGGTCCCTAAATTATCTAGATGGGTACTAAATGTAACCACAAAGGACTTTATGAAGGAGGCTAGAGGCCAAAGGTGGAAGGAGGAGAAGGGAAAGCGGAGCAGATGTTGGTGTAATGTGATTTCAGGATGGCAGAAGGAAACATGAGCCAAAATATATAGGTGACTCTAGAAGTTAGAAAAGGTAAGGTAACAGACTCTGTCTTAGAAATTCCAGAAAGAGGGGCACCTGGGTGGCTCAGTTAGTTAAGTGACTGCCTTCGGCTCAGGTAATGATCCCGGAGACCCGGGATCGAGTCCCACATCGGGCTCCCTGCTCGGCGGGAAGCCCGCTTCTCCCTCTCTCACTCCCCCTGCTTGTGTTCCCTCTCTGGCTGTGTTTCTCTCTGTCAAATAAATAAAATCTTAAAAAAAAAAAAAAAAAGAAAAGAAATTCCAGAAAGAATGCTGACCTCATCCCAGTGGAATTAATTTGGAATTCTATCCTCCCAAACTCTAAAATAATGAATCTGGGGATGCCTGGGTGGCTCAGTCAGTTAGGCATCTGCCCTTGGCTCAGGTCATGACTTCATGGCCCTGGGATTAAGTCCTGCATTAGGCTCCTGCTCAATGAGGATCATGCTTCTCACTCTGCCTGCTATTACCCCTGTATGCTCGCTCTCTCTCTCTCTCTCTCTCTCTCTCTCCCTGAATATAAATTAACAAAATCTTTAAAAAATAAAATGGAACTGCCTCAATTCCAAATATACCTTTCCCATCTTCTCTGTAGCCTACCGTCTCCAGCTACTTTTCTTGCCTCGTTAACCCTCAGTTTCTTTGTTCCATTTCCTAGCATCCACTCAACAATTTCCTTCTGGAAAAATCCTCTCAGTAAACTCCTAACCTACCAATTAGCTCACTTTGTTTTACCTTAAAACCTCCCTATCCTTGAACTGAGGGAGCCCATGAGTCTGGTTTCTCAAAAGTCTAACCCTGGGGGACTCAAGATGGCGGAAGGCCAGGTGACCACATTTCGGGGAGTTCCCTGAAGAGAGCTGAATTCCAGCAAAAAAAAAAAACGCTACAGGACCACTGTGAACACCCATGAAATCAGCCTGAAATGTGATATTTCGCACTTCTGGATCACCACGGGAGACAAGGACCGTCGGCAAAAAGGTAGAAACAAGTAAGAGGGACCGGAGGCTTGCCCCCAGAGACAGGGGTGTGGGGGAGGAAGCCCGCAGAGCTGAACCATTGAAAGCAAATACCCCAAAACGAAAGTGCTCTGTGAGTGAGGAATAACAGCAGATTACGGCCTGAATCGGGGCGAGACAGAAACGGGAACACAGCGGAGCCCGCGGCAAGGCAAGGAGACTTTTAAAAATTTTTTTTCCGCTGCTGGCGCCCCCGCCGCTGGCGCCCCCCGCCGCTGCAGCTGCCGGGAGAGCAGCGGGCGTGGATTCTATTTCTATGCCGCTGCCTTTCTCTCTCGCTTCTCTCCACTCCGTGGGCCGGGCGTGGACCCCCCCCAGGGAAGGCAATTTTACAGACTTCCGTGGGACCGGAGAGGCCGTGGGTCCCGGGGCACAGACAAGGTTGCGCGATCCAAAAGGAGTTGTGGCTTTGAGGTGTGGGAGTGAAGCGACAAGCGGGGGCGGGGGCGGAAATCAATACAACATCTGTGCCAACCCGGCTGTGACAGGCTGCCAACCAGGAGGCTGGAAAGAGCCCCTCTCTGTGTAGAGGCTCTCTCTGGGAGGGAGGTCTGGGCGCAGACATCTTGCTCTGACCTGACTTCCTCAGCAGCTGAAGAAAGACGTAAAAGAACAACGCTCCGCTATCAGAGAATTGTAACCTGATAACCTGGTTAC
>PITA01028211.1:0-19719 GCA_004023965.1 Spilogale gracilis
GAAACAACAGAGACTTTGAACACAGAAACAAACTGAGGGACTTGGAGGGAGGGGGGTGGAGGGATGGGAGAGCCTGGTGGTGGGTACTGGGGACACTTAAAGTGGGGAGCACTGGGTGTGGGGAATGGGGGATGAATCTTGAAACACTGGGAAAAAAAAATTTAGTAACAATAAAAAAAAATAAAATAAAATAAAATAAATAAATAAAATGCCATTTATCACAGCCACATGTGGAATCAGCACCCAATACAGCAGCAGTATCCTCTGAAGGAAATTTCTATGTTTTCTTCCCACAGTAATAATCACTCCAGTCTCGCATCATACTTAAGCCAACCTAAGTTTGTAGTTCATTCAATTGGAAGTATTTTTATTATTTCCTTTAATACTTAATTTCAGGAGTAGACAGAATAATAGGTGGGAGGAAAAGCTGGATGACCTAAATTTGCTGTCTCAGAAATAAAAACTAAGGTAGTTTTATGGGGAAGAACTTTAAACTTGTAGTGTTTTTCATAAAATCACACAACGACAACATAGGAGGAAATGAGAGTAAGCATAAAACCATATAGGGTTGGCAAGGTTAGAGCCAAGCAATATTGACATTGATTTTTTTTTTTACACATACTGATTAAAACACCACTTCTCCCTTACATACTGAATCTTTGAAATCCAAATGACCACTTTACTGACACACACACAAAAAAGTTGAAAAAAACTTAAATGAGGAAAAGTCATTATCCCAAAACACCAAAGCATACTGATTTTGAAAATACTTCATTGGAAGAGAAGATAGCACTAAAGTTAGGTTTCTACCAACCCAATTAGAAACTCTGTGTTCCTTCTCACCAAGTCAGAGCTAACTATGTATATAAGCAAGTATAGATATATGCATCTATTTTTCCATTCCATCACATCCTAGTAAATGTACACATATTTTCATTTTTAACTCTTCATGGAACTTTCCAGAAACTATCAGAACACAACAAGAGTGATTATGTATATGTATAGACCAGATAAGGACTCTACAAGACAAGAAAGTTAGAGGCCAATATCCCTCATGAATATAGATGTACAAGTCCTAAACAAAATATTGGCAAATTAAACAATAAGTTAAAAAGATCATATATTATGATCAAATTGGATTTACTTTAGAGATGCAAGATGGTTCCACATTCCCAAACCAATCAATGAGACACAGTAAATTAACAAAATGAAGGAGAAAATCCAATGGTCTTCTATATTTATAAAACTTACTCTAGTAAGTTGTCAGCCTGTTTCTAAACTTAATATCTTGCAGCTTATTCTTCACACTATTACTAAGGCAAAATTTTTTTAAAGAAAAGAAGTAAATGATATTAAATTATATCTCTGCTTCAGATTTTTCACTGATTTCTAACCATAATTAATATAAAATCCAATGCCTATATGGGCTAAAAACCTAGCCTTTCCCATACTGTCAAACTTCTTTTAAGCTCCTCCCCTGCTCTTTGGATCATTAAAAATTGGATTAAAGTCAATTTTTAACATCCAAACCCTATTGTTGTTTTCCAAGTTCAGCTATAAGCAATAGAAAGAATCCAAGAGGCAACCAAGAAAGAAGTAGCAAAGGAGAAGAGAGAAAAGAAAACTTGTTAGGAACCCAGAATTACAGGAACAACACAGTGGCAGAACAGGCCAGGGGCCAGCCCTGGCAATGGTCGGGACTGAGAGGTAAAGAAGGCATTGGCACTTTCGAATGAGGAGACCAAACTCGAAGTGTGGTATGGGGATCTCCTGAAAACACTGTTCTCAGGGCTCTTTATAGCACAGCGTTACATATAAGATCAAAGAGTTTTGATTTAGATCACAAAGTTTCCTGTAAGCTATGATTCATCAATCTTGTGTGACAATAGTGTCCATGGAAACCCCAACTATTACACAGAATGTTCTGGTTGAAGTTTAATCTAAGGAACAACCAATTAGAGACAAATCATACTTTCTGCCTCCCCCTTAAATGCAGGGAGGTGAACAAGCATTTGGGTGATTGTGAGATTTTTATTGTTTAAACTAAGTTAGTTACAATGCAGCTACCATCCTACTATGATTATTTTTCTCATTATCTCAATAATCATCATGTTTTAAAAGGGTAGGGTGAAACTTGAGGCTTGACGTGAGCAAGCTAAAAGTAGGAGCAGGGAAAGGTTTGATATAATTGTAGGTATAAGGAGAAAAGTGTTTTTCAGAACTAGTCAGGTGGAAAGGGAGAACAAAGAAAGCAAAGCTGCATGGCATCGATGACCACGACTCTGCCTAACTCCCTCACTTTGAGGGAGGGTCATGGCATTCCATGCGTTGCAGAGGGAAGCCATATGAATGATCGTGCTTCTGGTCTGTGGCAGCAGAACATCTTTTGAACCCTAATACAATATGGTGACCCAACCTAGCCACGAAAGAGAATTCAGGTTAGGCTTATTCTTCTACCAGACTGAACTATAATGCTGATGAAAACTGATGAATGCATATGAACTTAGTAGCATTTTCCACAACTGGCATGTGATCCAGAAAGCCTCCATGTGGGTTTTTGTCCCCGTGGCTCTGACACTATCCTTTCTCACTGAGAGGCACCAGGATGGATGGCAGCAGTGTCAAGGAGTAGGTAATCCAGTACAACAAATGCCCGGCACAGAAATCCTCCTTGTCTCCATGGACTTGAGAGTCTTATCACTCACCCAGAGACACATGGTATCTAAGCATAAGTTGCCAAATAACATCACTTAACCCTCTAAGAAGTGGTCTGGCCCAGGAAGCCTCTTGATTCCTGACAATCTGAGACTACCTCCCTCAATAAAAGTAACTAGGAATCAATACCAAGATTTCACCAAAAGAAGGAACATTGTCCATGAAGTCCTGAATCTCCTAATATCCATTCAAAAACACCAGGTAACTAGAATGCATCCATAGAAATGATCCCAACACAAGAACCCTTTCCTTGGAAGCACTCTAGTTCCTAACACTCTAGTTGTAGGAGGTATCCTACTACAGCAAGTCCAAATCTTAGAAGGACTGAACTTCCCCAACTTGACTGTGGATCTGCTCCTACACCCAGATGCCAGTTACCCTGGGGGCATATCCTACCCCAACAAAAAGTCCAGCCCAAGAATCACTAAAGCTTTAGACACCAATTTCCCTCCTAGAGACACCATGTTGGATAATTGTATGCTAGAAACCAGGAAATTCACAACTTGTATGAGAAAAGAAAATGATTTGATGCTACCACTAAGTTGAATCAGATGTTGAAATTACGACACAGATTTTAAGTCAGCTATCAGACAATAAATGCCGAACCAAGCATTACAAATAATCTTACAACAAATAGAAAAAAAATAGAAAAACTTATTAAAAAAAGTTATTTTAAAAAGAACCATATGGAAATCATAGAAATGAGAAGCCAATAAGGGAAAAACTCACTCAACAGGCCCTATAACATGGTAAAGATGACAGAAAATATAGTCAGTGAACTTGAGAACAGAATTCCTAGAGAAAATAGACTAAATGAATATATACAGAAATATTAACTGAAAATTCCCAAATTTGATGAAAGACACAAACCTAAAGATTCAAGAAACCAAGTGAATCTCCAACAAGATAAATACACACTGACACACTGTTGTTAAATTTCTAAAAAATAATGACAAAGTAAAAACAAAACAAAACAAAATATACATATACTATAAATAAATAAAAATGTATAGTATAAATATATAAAAATAAATTATATGCAATCAAATTAAAACAATACATTACCAAAAGGGAACATAAATTCAAATGATAAACAATTTTTCCTATAAAATCATAGTGGTGGGGCACCTGGGTGGCTCAGTGGGTTCTACTCCTAGTTTCCACTCAGGTGATGACCTCAGGGTCATGAAAGCAAGCCCTGGATCTGGCTACATGCTCAGTGAGGAGTCTCCTTGAGAGTCTCTTCCTCTCCCTCTGTCCCCCTCTACTGTTGTCTTGCTCTCTAAAATAAATATTTATGAATAAATGAAATTATACTGGCAAAAAGGTGGCATATATTTCGAGTGTTGAGAAAAGAATCAACTGATTTCTATATTCACCAAAATCATCTTTAATGAATGAAGATGAAATACATATTTACTCCCAGAAAAACAAAAAGGTTATATCACTATCAGACATATTCACAAAGAATGGATAAAGGAAGTTCTTCAAACAGAAATGATAAAAGAGGGCATAATGGGGAATCAGGAAGGAATATGGAAAAAAGGAAAATGTTGACATTTAGGTGTATACTATTTTTTTAGGTATATATTACTTTCCTCCTTTGTATGGTTCATAAATTCTATTTCATTTTTTGAAATGAAAATGGTAACACTATCTTATATTCAAGAAAATATAGTTAGAATGTAAAAGTTAGATTGAAATGAAAATGAGGTTTTCACACTTTTCTTGAAGTGGTGATTGTTACAATCGGTAGGCTATGTTAAGTCCCAGTAATACCTAGAGCAATCACTAGAGAAGACATATATAGATAGATACACTCAGAAGTGCTAAATAAACTCAGATGAAATCCTAAAAATCATCAAGTAACCAATAAAGGTAAGGGGTGAAAAAAGTTGGTAAAAGAAAGGAAAAAAAGAAAACAAATGGTAAAGTTGTGAACTTTAGTTCTAATGCATTAATTTTACTTTACATATAAATTATCTATTTACACTAAGTAAAGGCAGACTTTTACAGTGAATAAAAATGAAATATGGTACACTACATGCTATTTATGCAAACTCAGTTCAATTTCAACAGAATATTAGCAAATTGATTTCAACAATGTAAAGCATTATATACCATGGAAAAGTAGCATCTATTCTAGATATGCAAGGCTACTTCAACATTTTTAAATTAATCAATTGAAGACATGATAACAGCTGGAAGTAGAAGTATAATGTGATACTATCAACTGATGCAAGATACACATTTGAGAAAATCCAATACTAATGCATAGTAAAACATCTTAGCAAATAAGAAGTAAATGATCTCAACATGATTAAAAGAAAAATCTCCGAATATCTATCGCTAACATACTGAATGTAAAAGACTGAATGCTTTCCACTTAACATTAGGAACAAGGTAAGGATTTCTGCTCTCATCACTTTTTGGCATATTATTGGGAATTCAGCCACTGAAATAAGGGAGGAGAAAGAAATAAAAGGTAAAAGGATGAAAAGGATGAAAGAAAACTTACTTGTTCTCATGTGAGATGATTATCTAAAAAAATTCAAGGAATCTGTAAACATAATTCACAGAATGAAAGAATTGAACGAGATTGCATGATAGAGGATCCAATAAAAGATGCATTTCCAGGGGCACCTGGGTGGCTCAGTTGGTTAAGCGACTGCCTTCGGCTCAGGTCATGATCCCGGAGACCTGGAATCGAGTCCCACATCGGGCTCCCTGCTCAGCAGGAAGCCTGCTTATCCCTCTCTCACTCTCCCTACTTGTGCTTGTGTTCCCTCTCTGGCTGTGTTTCTCTCTATCAAATAAATAAAATCTTAAAAAAAAAAAGTTGCATTTCCAGCTACCGAAAATGAATATGTAGATAGTGAATTTAACAACACAAGGGCATTTAAAAAGACTCCAAAGAAATGTATATATTACACACTTAAGAAACCTCAATAAATGTATAGGTCACCTTTGTGGGTTGAAATAACCAACATAGTGGAAATGTAAATTTTTCCCCAATTAATTTGTAGGTTTAATACAATACCTATCCAAATACAAGTGTTGTTTTGTTTTGTTGGGACATAAGCATCCTTATTTAAAAACCTACATGGGAAGGTACAGTTGTAGCATAGTTAAAATAACCTAGGAAAAGAATAAAATAGAGAGTTCACTCTACCAGATATTAAGTCTTACAGGATATCTATAACTATTGAGACTGTGGCCCCCACAGAATACACAGAGTGGTGATAGAACAAAGTAGCAAACTCAAAATTGACCAGAAAAAGTAGCCCCATCTCATTTCTGACAAGGGTGTAGGAATTATTTAATGGAGGAAATGGAATTTTTCAAAACACGGTGCCAGACCAATTGGACAAAACAAAAAATCCACAAAAACATCTAATTCAAATCTTACCCCTAATATGAAAAGAAACACAAAATAAATCAAAGACCAAATATAAAATGTAAAACAGTAAAATTTTGGAAAATAAAAACAAGAAATATTTCCAGATCAGTGGTTTGGCAAATAGTTCTTACACTTGACACCTAAATCATGTCCTTAAGAAAGTATTAATTGGACCTCAAATTGAAAAACTTTTGCTCCATGGAAGAACCCCAAGAATATCAAAAGTCAAGATACAGACTAGAGAATACTATTTACAAACTACATATCTTACAAAGGAAGAGTATCTGGAAAATTGAAAGAATTCTAAAGATCGAAAAAAAAATTGAAAGAGAAAAATTCCATTACAAAATAGACAAAAGACATGATAAACTACCTATGTATCCTATAACTGACAGCTCTTTTGCATCCACCAAACTATCAGTAACCCTTGTGATCTGAATAAACCCACAATACATGCATTTGTATCATTCAAGAAAACACACATGGACACACATGAGAATTCACTGTCCTTCGCCCTGCATTCTTAAATCTCTCAATGCTCTTACCAGCTTCTATGTAAGTGAACAGATGAACTGAAGTTTCACCTCTCATATACATTTTATATGTTCCAATCCTTTTTTGGAAGCTGAGGAGAAATGCTCCTCACAAGTTCTTTTTTACAGAATTCTTTAAGTATTCTTCAATTTTTCTATTTGTTATGTTACTTTTAAAAATTCATCCCATTTTCACTTTCCTTTGGTTTTAAAACCACTAGATAACTTTTTAATATTCAACAAATGTTTTGATTCTTTCAAAATAAATTAAAACTGATGTTATAGTCACTCATTTCCCAGAAAGTTAAACAAGTTAGAATGTGAAGGTGGCTTTCCAAGAAGAGTGATTCTAAAACTTATGATTTATGAAAAAGGAATAAAAAATAATGGACTATTGTTTTATGTATACACTTTGAGACAGAAAACATACTGAAAACACAGAATTAAAATAAAGGCCAGGCTAGTCCCTGTGGTGATATGCATGTTTCCTAAATTTTTTTAAACTAATTTTATAGGAGATTAACCTATCTTTAAGAAAAATGTGAACCTGTGAAAACAGAGTGGTGAACTTATACTCAACTTCCCTTTTTAAATAACTATTTGAAGTTTTACATTTGTTTGTTTGTTTAAATCTCAGAACATTAAATAGAGACTTGGATTTATGGCAGCCACAATTTTAGGTGAGCTTTAGATTTTAGTCTTGTTTGCTAAAATATTACCTAGCCATTTTTCTGCCACTTGACCTATTTAACCATCTATGTGTGAAGAGTCATCTCATAAAATATTTTATGAGGTTTTACTTTTGTTCATTTACATATGCAAATAAGCCACAGATACTGGTATAAAGGGTGAGTTGGTACAATGTAAGAATTTTCTAGAATTCTAAAAAAGAAATACAAATGTTTCAGCTATGTAATTTATTTTTGCTCTTATGAAAAGTAGTAAGATCCTGACTTGACTTAATTTCCACCTAGAGCACTATGGAAATGAATATGTTTAACATATTTTATTTGGTTTCCTTCCTGTCTCTCTCTCTCCCTCAATATCACGGAACCTGAGCTCAGTATTTGAGCCCAAACCGATTGATTAAACTAAAGGTGTTTAAATGTAACATGACATCTCTTCCTCCCACATGGAGGCAGGCAGGCAGAAAAGGTAAACAGATGACAACTTTGGGCTATGTTATGAGTTTTTGCAGTCAGTTTGGATTTACTTACTCCAAAATTTTATTGGTGGTTGACTTCATGGGATTGCTATGCATAGGAGTATTTTATAGGAATGTTGGTAGGGGAAGTGTGTCACCTCACCCTCAAATGCCTTCCCTTTATGTTTGATAAAAGAACATTGAAAGTTGTTCTTCCCTACTGTGTCTAGTATAGTGCACACTTTCAATTCAACATTTATGTGCAATGTTTTCACAGTTAAGCTGCAAAGATAAACCTCTCTTACTGAATTCTGAGCAAAATGAGCAAAGAGTTACATTTATACCTCTCCTGAATTGCCGCAAATAACTGAATTACTGTTTATTAGGAATAACAAAATGAAACATCTTATTCAGCTAATTCTTTTTTCTAACCATTCCAACAGAAGTTATGAAAATATAGAAAGGGAAATCAGAGAATCGATTCCATTTACTATAGCACCAAAACCCATAAGATACTTAGGAATAAACCTAACCAAAGAAGTGAAGGATCTGTACTCGAGGAACTACAGAACACTCATGAAAGAAATTAAAGAAGACACAAAAAGATGGAAGAGCATCCCATGCTCATGGATCAGAAGAATAAACATTGTCAAAATGTCTATACTGCCCAGAGCAATTATATTTTCAATGCCATTCCGATAAAAATTCCACCAACATTTTTCAAAGCATTGGAACAAACAATCCTAAAATTTATATGGAACCAGAAAAGACCTCTAATTGCTAAGGAATTGCTGAAGAAGAAAAACAAAGCTGGGGGCATCATGGTACCTGATTTCACGCTTTATTACAAAGCTGTGATCACCAAGACAGCATGGTACTGGCACAAAAACAGACACATAGACCAATGAAATAGAGTAGAGAGTCCAGATATGGACCCACAAATCTATGGTCAAATCATCTTCGACAAAGCAGGAAAAAATATCCGGTGGAAAAAATACAGTCTCTTTAATAAATGGTGCTGGGAAAAGTGGACAGCTACGTGATAGAAGAATGAAACTAGACCATTCTCCTACACCACACACAAAGGCAAACTCAAAATGGATGAAAGACCTCAACGTGAGGCAGGAATCCATCAAAATCCTGGAAGAGAACATAGGCAGTAACCTCTTTGACATCAGCCACAGCAACTTCTTTCAAGACACGTCTCCAAAGGCAAAGGAGACAAAAGCGAAAATGAACTTTTGGGACTTCATCAAAATAAAAAGCTTCTGTACAACAAAGGAAACAGTCAACAAAACAAAGAGTCAACCCACGGAATGGGAGAGGATATGTGCAAATGACAAAGGGCTGGTATCCAAAATCTATAAAGAACTACTCAAATTCAACATCCAAAAAGAAGATGAAAACATCAAAAAATGGGCAGGAGACATGAAGGGCCACTTTTCCATAGAAGATATACAAATGGCTAACAGACACATGAAAAAATGTTCATCATCACTAGCTATCAGGAAAATTCAAATCGACACCTGAGATCATGATTTCAAAATCTCATTTTATGTTAACTAAAGGAATTTACATTATCTTTATTCTTCATGTACATTTATTTTATTTCACCCTAGGATGAAACTGAGTTGGCAAATTTCAGTATCTTGCTAAGTTCCTCTCACTTGCCTTGACTTTTCCTTGATTGAGTAAAGGCAACCAAGTGTTTTAAAAGCCAGAAAATTTTGACAGTCTCAGAACTTTTTACATGGAGAGCAATTTTGCATGCAGGTTATAGTTTTACTTAAGAGTAATTTCTTTTATTATATCAAAAAGGAAATATTAGTGAAACACCACATGAATCTCATTATTACACAATGGCAAAACAAAAAAAATTCTAATTTTTAGTGAATTGAAATTATTAAATAACTTCTTTTGGCTTACTTCATTTTCCTTTGATTAAAAGACTTTGGACATGGAATTTCATTTTGTTTCTGAAATAATATGAGTTTTAAACCTAAAAAATCCTGGGGTTCCTGGGTGGCTCAGTCAGTTAAGCATCACCCTTTGGCTCAGGTCATTATCCCAAGGTCCTGGGAGGGAGCCCTGCATTGGGCTCCCTGCTCAGTGGGCAGTCTGCTTCTCCCTCTGCCTCTTCTCATTTCCCCTCTGGATTTTTCTTACTCTTTCTCTCAAATATATAAAATTTTTTTAAAAAGAAAGAAATTCCTGAGATTCCATTTTTTTATTATTTTTTAAAGATTTTATTTATTTATTTGACAAAGAGAGACACAGCAAGAGAGGGAACACAAGCAGGGGGAGTGGGAGAGGCAGAAGCAGGCCTCCTGCCGAACAGGGAGCCTAATGTGGGGCTCAATGTGGGGCTCAGTCCTGACATTCCAGGATCATGACCTGAGCCAAAGGCAGATGCTTAACAACTGAGCCACCCAGGTGCCCCTGAGATCCCATTTCTAATTGCTATTCAGTTCAGAGAATTAATCTCTCAAAGCCTCAGTTTATTCATCTATAAAATATGATTTTACTGGACTCTTGAATGTTAAACTAGACAATATATGTAACAGGACAAATTAGAGACCTACGAGCTGATAATTAAATACAATTATTTAAGTCTGGATGGGTACTAGGATTTCGGAGCAATGGAATGTGGGTGTGGGGAATGTATACTCTCCCACAATCAGCTTATTAAGCATAATTTCCAGTCTAATTCTCCACTCTTTCTTTCCCTTTCTCCTGGTGTAGGAAACATTGAAAGCTGTAATGTTGAAAATACCAAATTTCCTATCAGATTGGGTCTCTAAGTGACTGTCTTGTGCAGAGCCAAAATTGGGACTATACTAGAAGAAAATGAACTTCATTTTTTTTTTAAGACCACAGAGATTTCAAAGTTTCTGTTTTATTACCTAGCATTACTGGCACTACCTTAACTTACATAAAATCTGAATGTTACTGATTATTCTCCAAATGAATACCAAGGTATTCATTGTGAAAAAAAAAAAAAAGAAAAGAAAAAAGAGTGTCAACATCACCAAAACATAATCAAGAATAAAAGATTTTTATTAATCATGCCAAAGCTCAGAGACCAGGAGCATTACATTTATATGACATTTCTCCCCAATTACAGGATCAAAGTCTTCCTGTTAACATTTTAACTTCAAAAGATCTTTTGGGCACCAAAGGCATCAGAGTGTAAAGAGCAATGAATATTTGGTTACTGAGCAGATATGTCAAAAAAGAGATGATAGAAACAGAATTTTCATTTAGCTGAGAAATTACATTTTTAAGTAATCCATATTCTCAGAAATTTATTCATTTAGCTCTAAAAATTAGAGGCAGTTATCAGAAATACTGCTAAGAAAATCACAGTTACCAAACTAAGTATCAAATTAGAACAAAAGAATGTGTATATTTTCATATGATTTTTTATATTGTGGCAAAATACACAGAACATAAAACTTACTATATTAACCATATATAAGTATAAAGTTCAGTGGTACTAAAGACATTCATATTTTTATCCAACAATCAGCACATCCTTCTCTAGTACTATTTTCATTTTGCAAAACTGAAGCTTTGTACCCAGTGAACAATAAATCCCTATAACCTCCTCCCATCAGGCCCTAGAAAACATCATTCTAGTTTTTTTTTTAATCTCTCTTTTTCCCCTCTGCCCTAGCCTCTGGTAAGCACTATTTTGCTCTCTGTTACTATGAGTTTGGCTCATGTTAAATATTTTTAATACTCCACATATTAGCATGATCATTCAAACTTTGCCCTCTACGTCTGGTTTATTTTACTTAAAATAATGCCCTCCATGTTTATCCCTGTTGTTTTTAACTAGCTGAATTTCCTTCTTTTTTTAAGGGTGAATATTGTTTCACACACACATACACATATATACACACTATATGTACATGATACATAATTTAGATATATTGTTTCTATATAGGTCGTTTCCCTATCTTGGCTCTTCTGAGTAATGCTGCAATGAACGTAAGAGTGCAGCTATCTAATTGAGGTAGTGATTCTACTTCTTTTGCATATGTACGCAAAACTGAGATCACAGATTCATATGGTAGTTTTATTTTTAATTATTTGAGGAAACTCCATACTGTTTCCTATAATGTTTGTGCCAACTTACATTACTAATAACAATGTAAGAGGGTTCCCTTTTCCTTCACATTCTGGCCAGCTCTTATCTCTTGTGTTTCGGAAAACAGCCATCTTAACAGGTGTGAGGGGATACCCCTCACTGTGGTTTTGATTTGCATCACCCTGATGGGTGATATTGAGCATTTTTTCATATACCTACCGACGGTTTTATATTTTCTCTTGAGAATATGTGGTAATGGGGTACCTGAGTGGCTCAGAGGGTTAAGCCTCTGCCTTCCACTCAGGTCATGATCTATCTCAGGGTCTTGGGATCAAGGTCCGCATCGGGCTCTCTGCTCAGCAGGGAGCCTGCTTCCCCCTCTTTCTCTGCCTGCCTCTCTGCCTATTTGTGATTTCTTTGTCAAATAAATAAATAAAATCTTTTTTTTTTTTTTAAGACTATGGTTAAAAACAGCTCATTTGTATTCTGTGGTGCTCCAGGACCCCAAAATGCCAAACTCCACTGGCTCTCTGAGCTAGATGATTTAGAAGCCTGTCTCTCAAGTGTTACTAGATATGTGGTCCAAAACCCTTGATCCTCAGGGAAAAGCTGGGAGTTAAGGATTTCCTTCTGATTATAAGGCACTGTGCTAGGATTGGAATTTATGGCTTGAGTGTTTCTCAGCTTTTCCTACCCATTTCAATCTGGGTCTTTTCTCAGTTGCCCAGTATGTATAATTTACTCAACTGATTTCTGGAATTCTGTCAGAGGGTAGTCATCTATGTGTAGTTGAATATTTGGTGTGTTCATAGGAGTAGGAATAGTCAGTATCCTCCTATTCTACAACTCTGTTGATGTTTCTCTGTATAGGTTTATATACAGTTTCCTTTCAGGAATGAAAGTGATGATATAATATCAGCATGTATTCATATGTTGGTGGCTCAGGCTAAGTAGTGAGACTCTGTTAATTCAGATTCAACTAGTTTGATCAAGAGGGTAGATCATATCAGGGAACTTATGGTCCTATCCTTAAATTACTTAATATTTATTTGTAGATCCTCCACCTTTCCTCATTATTTGAGCTAAAGGAGAGCTTTTATAAATCCAAGTATTCAGGGAATAACTCCAACCTATAAATCAGAATATTTAGGGGTATTATCAGGATATAAGTAATGTTTAAAGATCTCCATGTAATTCTAATTTGCACTCAAGTTGAGAAACACTGCCCTAAGATGGCAGGAATATATTTTTATGGGATTGTTGCACACCAGATCTGGACTATGAATAGAAAAAAAGTAGGTTTTCTCTTCAGGAAGATGAAATAGACATACTTTTTCCTATTCCTCCCACGGAATGCAACTAAAAACCGTGGACATAATATATAAAACAACTGCAAGATAACTGTAGACGGTCAATAAAGGAAATGACTGCCTAGGGACTCCAGGATCCCAGGGCTAGCATGATAATGAGTTCTATTATCATGCTAGCCCTGGGTTTTGTTTTTGCTGCATATAACTTAGACTTGGACTGGAAGGAACTGGCAACTTGGAAATGTGAACAAATACATAGGTAATTGAGAAAAAAAAAAAAAAAACACAATTATAGTTTGGGACTTTAACATTTCTTTCTCAAAAAATGTTAGACCAACTAGACAGAGAACCAACAAGAATTTAAAAGAACTCAAAAAAATACCAACTTATCAAACAGTGGATATATTCAACATTTTGACAGTCCATCCAATGACAACAAAATAGATATTTCTTTCAAGTGTCCATAGAACATATACCAAGATAGACCATATTTTGGATCATAAAAAGCCTAAGCAAATTCAAAATAACTTAAATCATATAGAATGTTTTATCAACTAAAATAGAGCCAAACTGTAAATTGAAATGAAATTTAAAAAGAAAAATTCCAAATACTTAGAAACTATACATCATACTTGTAAATTGTCTAGGACTCAAAGACAAAGTCTCAAGGGAAAATAAATATATTGAAATGAGAGTAAAAATGAAATATACAAAAATTTGTGTGGTACAGCTAAATTAATTTGGGGAAGGAAATTTATAGCAGTAACAGATATACCCATTAGAAAAGTTGTAAACCAATAATCTAAGCTTTCACCCTCAAGAACTTAGAATATGAAGGGCAAAAGAAATACAAAAGACCTAAACTAATGACAAATCAACACTGAAAACACAAAAGCAGTAGAGAAAAATCAATTTAAAACATGACTCAATTTAAAACATGACTAAAACATGTATCAATACAACTGACAAAGACTCTAGGAAGGCTGACCAAAAAACAATGTAAGTAACAAGTGTTAGAAATAAAATAGGAGATTTTACCATACATTTGGAACATCTAGGGATAAAAGAATACTATGAACTCTAAATGCATCAATTTAACAACTTAAATGAAATAGATCAATTCCTTAAAAACAAACAAACAAACAAACAAAAAACAAAAAAAAACCCACCTACTACCACAACTCATGAACTATTAAGGTCATTGAATTCCTAATTGTTAAATGTCTAGCGAGGAAATCTGGAGGCCCACATGGTTTCACTGGAAGATTCTACCAAATATAAAGAGAAATTAACACCAATTCTGCATAATATCTTATGGAAAATATAACATGAAGGAACAAATCCCAATCCATTCCATGAAGTTGCTATGACCCTGTTACCAAAATCAAGAAAAAAAAAAAAATCCAAAAACCCCCCACTATATACTGATACCTATCATGAATATATATGCAAAATTTCTCAACAAAACATTATCAAATAGAATTTAGCAACATACAGAAAGAGTTATATACCATGACCAAGTGGGAATGAATTCCAAGGATGAAATGTTCATTCAGTAACTGAAAACAATGGAATCCACTATTCCAATCATGGAATATTGGAAACATGATTATATAAAACAATGCAGATAAAACTTTGATAAAATCCACCACCCATTTTATTTAAAAAAAAAAACCTCAGCAGAATAAGAATAGAGAAAAATTTCTTTAATAAAGCGCATCTACCAAAAACCTGCAGCTACCATTATACTTGATGATAAAAAAACTAAATGCTTTCCTTCTAGATTGAGAACAAGACAAGGATGTGCTCTCTCATCATTTTTATTAAACATAGTGTCAGAGGTCTATCCAGAGAAATAAAGCAAGAAAAGAAAATAAATGTATATCGTATGTTCATGGTTTGACAGGTTCAGTATTGTGAAGATGAAAATTGTCCCCAAATTGATAGTTTGGCTTAAAATAGTACTGAAATCCCACAGTCATACACACACACACACACACACACACACACACACACACACACACACACATTATCTAATTATTTATTTTATAAAGAGCTAGCAAGAGATAGCACAAGCAGTGGGAAGATGGAGAAGCAGGCTCCCTGTTGAGCTGGGAATCAGACAGGGAGCTCAGTTTAAGGGCTCTGGGATCATGACCTGAGCCAAAAGCAGAAGCTTAACTGACTGAAGCACCCAGGTGCCCCTATATGTAATTATTTAAATGTAGAAGAGATTTTTCTAACATGTATGTAGGAAGGCACAAGAACAAAATAGCCTGAGCTATTTAGGAAAGGAAGAATAAAATGAGGAATTTCTGTGTCTGATTACAAGACTTAAGTTCATTAACCAAAACTGTGTGTTGGTGAGGGAGAGGTATACAGGTCACCATAACAAAATGGAGACCCACGAAGAGACCTACAGAAACATGCTTTACCTTTTTTCAGACTTGTTGTGCTACAGTATTTGAAAAACCCAAAACTAAAACATAACTTTCCAATGGATCATGAGCTTAAATGTAAAACATAAAACTATACAATTTTTGTCAAAAAACGTAACAGAAAATCTTTGGGATTAAAATTATGTAAAGAGTTCTTGGACCTGACACCAAAAGTACCATCCATAAAAGAAAATCATAAATTATACTACATCAAAATTAAAAAAAAAATAAGTTCTCTAAATTTTAAAAATTAAACTAAGAATAAATAATAATTACTCTGAAAGACTCTCTTAAGAGGATAAAAATGCAAGGTACAGATGGGAGAAAAGATTCGCAAATCACACTTTTTGACTAAGTAGTTGTATCTAGAGTACCTAGTGTACTGTTACAATTTAATAGTGGAAAGCATACAATCCAATTAGGAAATGAGAAAAATACATAAACAGACATTTTAGATAATAAACAAATGACAAATAAGCTCATGAAAATATGTCCATCATTAACCATTAGAGAAATTCTAATTAAAACTATGATGAATTATCATTACACACCTACCAGAATGGCTAATTTTTTAATTGTGAAAATATTATATTCTGGCATTAACCAAAGATAGTAAGAAATTGGATCACTTTAAAGACATTGTGGGGTTATGGAGAATAATACAAATATGTTGGACAGTTTGGAAAGTACTAAAAACAAAACAAAAACAAAAGACTCACCATGAAGTTATAATATAATCCAGCAAGGGTACTTCTGGGCAGTGTTCCCAGAGAAATCAAGACTTATGTTCACATAAAAACCTGTTCACAAGTTTTTATGTTTTATTCCTAATAGCCCCAAACTAGAAACTAACCAGATATTCATTAATGCGCAAATGGTTAAGCACAATGTTTTGCATCCATATGATATGACTCAGCAGTAAAAACAAATATAGCATTGGGGTGCCTGAGTGGGTCAGTTTGTTAAGTGTCTGACTCTTGGTTTTGGCTCAGGTCATGGTCTCATGGTCACAGGCGGGAGCCCAACACTCATCTCTGAGCTCAGTGTGGAGTCTGCTTTAAATTCTCTCTCTTGGGGCGCCTGGGTGGCTCAGTTGGTTAAGCAACTGCCTTCTGCTCAGGTTGTGATCCTGGAGACCCGGGATCTAGTCCCACATCAGGCTCCCTGCTCCACGGGAAGCCTGCTTCTCCCTCTCTCACTCCCCCTGCTTGTGTCCTCTCTCTGGCTGTGTTTCTCTCTGTCAAATAAATAAAATCTTTAAAAAAAAAAATCTCTCTCTCTCTCCCTCCCACTCATTTTTCCCTCTCTCAAATAAATAAATTTTATATATATTTATATACACACACAGTACTAATACACACAAAAACATGGGTGAACTTTCAGAGAATTATGTTGTGGAAAAAGTAAGATATATTGAATGATCCAAATTGTGTAACATTCTTGAAATGACAATATTATTGAAATTAAGAAGAGATTAGTGGTTTCCTGTGTTTAAGAATGGAGTAAAGTTAAGAATGAAGTTATGGCTCTAGAATAGCAACACGAGGGGTCTTAATGAGTTTGGAAATGTGTATTTTAATGTCTCAATATCAGTATCCTTATTGTGATACTGCATTACACTCTTGAAGATATTACCATTGGGATTTTGATAGGGATTGAAATAAATCTGTAGTCATTTTAGATACTTTAACACGAGCTCTTCTAACCCATGAACATGAGATGTCTTTCCATGTATTTTTATCTTCTTCAGTTGTCTTCATCAGTATTTTATAATTTTCAATGTACAACTCTATCACCTCTTTGGTCAGGTTTGTGCCTCAGTATTTTTCTTGCCATGTGACTGGGATTTTTTTTTTATATTCATTTTTGAATAGTTCATTGTTTTCATATAGTGACATCACTGATTTTTTTCACCAATTTTTTTCTATGTTGTTTTTCTATCTTGCAAAGTTACTTAATTTATCAGGTCTAACAATGTTGGGGTATAATTTTTAGGGATTTCTATGTCTATATAATCCTGTCATCTATAAATAGAGATGATTTTACCTTTTCCTTTTCAATCTGGGTGACTTTTTTTTTTTTCTGTCTGCCTGCTCTAGGTAGGATTTCTAGGACTTTGTTGAATATATAAGTTACGACATTAAATACAAGTGGTGAGAGAGGATATTCTTGCCTTGTACTAGATCTTAGATGAAAAGCTTTCACTGTTTCATCATTGATTATGCTACCTGTGGCCTTTTCCATAAATCACATTTGTTGTGTTGAGGAAACTTCCTTTTTTACCTATTTTGTTGAGGGTTTGTTTTATCAAAAAACAGATGTTAAATTTCAACAAATGCTTTTTCTGCATCTGTAGCAATGACCATATGTTTTTATCTTTCACTCTGTTAATGTGGTCTATCATTTTGAGTGATTGACTATGATGAACCACCACTGCACCTCAGAAATAAATTTTACTTGCTCATTGTATATAATCTTTTTAATGTCTTGTTGAATTTCATTTGCTAGTAATTATGGATTTAAAATATGGATTTTCCCCCCACTTTTTTTTTTTTTTTTTAGAATTTAAGAAAGATTGGTATTCTTCTTTAGATATTTGGTAGGATTCTCCCATATTGCCATATGGCCCTGGGATTTTTCTTGTTAGGTGATTCCTGTTTACCAAATCAATCTTATTTGTTATTAACCTGTTCAGGATTTGTATTTCTTCTTGATTTAGTTATTATAGGGTGTATATTCTTAAGAATGTATGTAATTCTTCTAAGTTATCCAATTTGTTGGTGTATTATAAGTTCCTAGTAGTTACTTATGATACTTTTAATTACTGAGGCAACCACTGTAATGTTCCTCTTGCATTCTAATTTTATTTGAGTCACTATTTTTTTTATTATTTAGTTTAGTTGATGATTTGTCAGTTCTTTTTGCCCAGTAACCAACACTTAGGTATTAGAATAACAATAGAAAAGATTAAACTTTTCATTTATTTCTGCTCTGATCTTTAAAATTTTCTTCCTTTTTATAACATTGGGCTTCAAGTGCTATCTTATTCTTTAAAATATAAAGTTTCTTTTACGTGTAAAAGTACAAATGTACTTTTTTTTAGACATTAATGATGTAAATTTCCTTAGTACTGCTTGTGTTACATCCTACATGTTTTGGTATAGTTAACTTTTTTTTTTCCTTGAGATATTTTAAAATTTCTCTTTAATTTCCTCTTTGACCATGGTTGTTCAAGATAGTCTTGTTTACTTGTTAACATTACTTTAATACCAAAGTCAGAGACAGGCATTAATATAGAGCCCAACATCCTTATGAATATTAATGTAAAAATTCTCAATAAAAAAATTGACCAACTGAATTTAACAACACACTTAAGAGATTATACACCACGATCAAGTGGGATTTATCCTTGTGATGTGAGAAGCATTCAACATATATAAATCAATAAATAGTATGTAAGATAAATCACATCATATTCTCAATGGATATGGAAAAAAGCATTTGACAACACACAACTCAACAAAATGAGTATAGAAGGAACATAACAACATAATAAATATCATTTATGATAATCCCACAACTAATATATTGAACAGTGAAAAATTGAAAGCTTTTCTTGTAGGATCAGGAACAAGACAAGGGTCAACTTTCACCACTCTTATTCAACATAGTACTAGAAGCCCTAATAGTTAAGGAAGATAAAGAAATTAGGCAAGACAAAGCAATACAAGGCAACCAAATCAGAAAGAAAAAAGTAAAATTGTCATTATTTGCAATTATATTGTGATATAATCTTATATGTAGAAAATCCTAAAAATTCTACCTAAAAAACCATTGAAGTTCATCAATGAATTGAACAAAGTTGCAGAATATAAAATCAATAGATAAATCAATTGAATTTCCACAAAGGCAAACTCGAAATGGATGAAAGACCTCAACGTGAGGCAGGAATCCATCAAAATCCTGGAAGAGAACATTGGCAGTAACCTCTTTGACATCGGCCACAGCAACTTCTTTCAAGACACGTCTCCAAAGGCAAAGGAGACAAAAGCGAAAATGAACTTCTGGGACTTCATCAAAATAAAA
>PITA01028212.1:0-19726 GCA_004023965.1 Spilogale gracilis
GGGATCGAGTCCCACATCAGGATTCCTGCTCCGCGGGAAGCCTGCTTCTTCCTCTCTCAGTCTCTCTGCTTGTGTTGCCTCTCTAGCTCTGTTTCTCTCTGTCAAATAAATAAAGAAAATCTTAAAAAAAAATTCCATATGAGTGAAATCATATGGTATTTGTCTTTCTCTAATTTCACTCAGCATTATACTCTCTAGTTCCATCCATGTCCATTGCAAATGGCAAGATTTCATTCATTTTTAGGCCGAATAATATTCCATTGTACGTATATACCATTTCTTTATCCATTCATCTACCGATGGACACTTAGGCTGCTTCCATAAGTTGGCTACTGCAAATAATGTTGCAATAAACATAGGGTTCATGTATCCCTTTGAACTAGTATTTTTGTATTTGGGGGTAAATACACAGTAGTGCAATTACTGGCTTGTAGGGTAGGTTCCTTAACATTTTGAGAAATCTCTATATCGTTTTCCACAATGGCTGCACGAATATGCATTCCCACCAACAGCGCAAGAGGGTTTTTTTTTTTCTCCACATACTCGCTAACACTTGTTTCTTGTCTTACTGATTTTAGCCATTCTGAGAGGTGTGAGGTGATACCTCGTTGTGGTTTTGATTTGCATTTCCCTGATGATAAGTGATGCTGAGAATCTTTTCATGTGTCTGTTGGTTATCAGTACATCTTCTTTGGAGAAATGTCTGTTCATGTCTTCTGCCCATGTTTTAGCTGGATTATTTGGTTTTCCTCCTATTGAGTTGTATATGTTCCTTGTATACTTTGGATACTAACCCTTTATCAGATATGGCATTTGCAAATATCTTGTCCCATGCGGTAGGCTGCCTTTTTACTTTTGTTGATCATCTCCTTTGCTGTGCAGAAGCTTCTTATTTTGATGCAGTCCCAATAGTTTATTTTTGCTTTTATTTCCCTTGCCTCAGGAGATCTGTCTAGAAAAATGTTATTATGGCCGATGTTAGAGACATTACTGCCTATGCTCTCTTCTAGGATTTTTATGGTTTCAGATCTCGCACTTAGGCCCTTAATCTATTTTGAGTTTCTTTTTGTGTGTGGTGTGAAAAAGTGGTCCAGTTTCATTCTTCTGCACGTAGCTGTCCAGTTTTCCCAACACCATTTGTTGAAGAGACTGTCTTTTTCCCATTGCATATTCTTTCCAGCTTTGTCAAAGATTAATTGATCATATAACTGTGGATTTCCAGGTTTTCTGTTCTGTTCCATTATCTATGTGTCTATTTTTGTGCCAGTACCATACTGTTTTGATTACCACAGCTTTGTGATATAACTAGAAGTCTGGAATTGTGATGCCTCCAGTTTTGTTCTTTTTCAAAATTGCTTTGGCTATTTGAGGTCTTTTGTGATTCCATATAAATTTGAGGATTTTCTGTTCTAATTCTGTGAAAAATGCTGTTGGTATTTTGATAGGAATTGTATTAAATCCATAGAGTACTTTGGGTAGTATTCACATTTTAACAGTATTTGTTCCCCCAATCCATGAGCATGGGATGTTTTTCCATTTCTTTGTGTCCTCTTCAATTTCTTTCATCAGTGTTTTGTAACTTTTAGGGTATAGGTCTTTCACCTCTTTGGTTAGGTTTGTTCCTAGATATCTTATTTTTGGTTCAAGTGTAAATGGGACTGTTTTCTTTTTTTTTTTTTTAAAGATTTTATTTATTTGACAGAGAGAAACACAGCCAGAGAGGGAACACAAGCAGGGGGAGTGAGAGAGGGAGAAGCAGGCTTCTCGCCGAGCAGGGAGCCTGATGTGGGACCCGATCCAGGGTCTCCAGGATCATGACCTGAGCCGAAGGCAGTTGCTTAACCAACTGAGTCACCCCTGGGACTTAATTTCTCTTTCTGCTGCTTCATTATTAGTGTACAGTAGTGAAACAGGTTTCTGCACATTGATTTTGTATCCCACAAGTATACTGAATTCATTTATCAGTTCCAGTAGTTTTTTGGTAGAGTCTTTCCAGTTTTCTATGTGTAGTATCATGTCATCTACATTTTTAAAAAAGATTTTATTTATTTATTTATTTGACAGAAATAGAGAGAGTGAGCCCATGCAGGCAGAGCAGCAGGCAAAGGAGGAGGAGAAGCAGATTCCCTCCTGAGCAGAGAGCCCAAGATGGAGTTTGATCCCAGAACCCTGGGATCATGAACTGAACTGAAGGCAGACACTTAACTAGTCGACTGAGCCAAGTTTTACTTCTTATGGATTTGGATGCTTTTTATTTCTTTTTGTTGTCTGACTGCTCTGGCCTGTAATTCCAGTACTATGCTGAATACAACATAAAAGTGAGAGTAGACATCCATGCCTTGTTTCTGACCTTAGGGGATAAGCTCTCAGTTTTTCCCCATTGAGTATAACATTTGCTGTGGGTTTTTCATACATGGCCTTTATTATGTTGAGGTATGTTCCCTCTCTACCTACTTTGTTGAGGGCTCTTATCATGAATGGATATTGTACTTTGTCAGATGCTTTTTGTATACCTATTGAAATGATCATATGGTTTTTAGCCTTTCTCTTATTGATATGATATATCAGATCAATTATATCTCAATACTGAACTGCCTTACATCCTAGGAATAAATCCCACTTCATCAAGATCAATGATTTTTTTAATGTATTGTTAGATTCTATTTGCTTACGTTTTGTTGAGGATTTCTGCATCTATGTTCACCAGAGATATTGGCCTCTAGTTCCCTTTTTGCGGTGTCTTTATCTGGTTTTGCTATCAGGGTTTACTGGCTTCACAGAATGAATGTGCAAGTTGTCCTATTTTTTGGAATAGTTTGAGAATATATAGGTAATAACTCTTTAAATGTTTGGTAAAGGGGCACCTGGGTGGCTCAGTCGGTTAAGTGTCAGCCTTTGGCTCAGGTCATGCTCTCAGGGTCCCGGGATAGAGCCCCACGTCAGGCTCTGCACTCAGTGAGGAGTCTGCTTGTCCCTCTTCCTCTCCCTCTGCCCCTCCACCACTCATGCAAATAAAGAAATAAAATCTTTAAAAATACATAAATAAATGTTTGGTAGACTTCACCTGTGAAACCATCTCATCCTGGACTTTCATTTCTTGGGAGCCTTTTGAGTATTGATTCAGTCTCCTTGCTGGTAATCACTCTGTTAAAGCTGACACAGTTTTCAAGATGCCTGACCCAAGGAAACCTTGCAACTCCTTCCCCTCTAAGATACTTAGACTGTGGCTGAGGGTTTCAGGATTCACACCCTTGAAAACCAGTTCATGAGGGTCTCCCGTAAAGATGATGCAAGAAAGAAACTAAGAAGCAGATCCCCAAGATGATCCTTCCTTTCACCTTGACTTGTCTCCCACACTCCGTTCAGAAAATGCCTAGAATGTCCTCTCACCTCTCATCTATGCAAACACGAACCCAAGAAAACCAGGCCTATTTCTTCGTTGCTCTTTTGTGACCTTAACTCCCCTATCAATTTATGCCTTTTGGTTCATAAGTTCAGGTTCTAGAAGGTTTCCTTTCCCCCACCACTTCCTCCTTTAGTCCAAACCATCCCTCCACCAGGGGCCCTCGGTTACTGTCCCCGTAGGGAAGACAACTTTTGCCAAGGGTTTGCTCAATTAAGGATACTTCATATTTTGTTCACTCCTCCCATCCTCTTCCTCCACGTTAACAAGATACAGATTGAAATGACATCTTGGGGGCGCCTGGGTGGCTCAGTGGGTTAAAGCCTCTGCCTTCAGCTCAGGTCATGATGTCAGGGTCCTGGGATCCAGGCCCGCATCAGGCTCTCTGCTCAGCAGGGAGCCTGCTTCCTCCACTCTCTCTGCCTGCCTCTCTGTCTGCTTGTGATCTCTCTCTCTGTGTCAAATAAATGAATAAAATCTTAAAAAAAGAAAAAGAAAAAGAAATGACCTCTTGGTAGTTGCTCATACTTTCCCTCAAAATAGGAAGAGGATTAAGTGTTCTGACTAACAGTGCCTTCATTTTCAGGTGAAAATGAAATAAACAGAAAGTGATCTTATCAACCATGGTTTCAGCGAGCAGAGGTACACTGTCATTATGAAGGAGTCACTAATATTGGTGACGAGCACCAAAATCTCTTTAGATTCCATAATGATAATGTACTTTGTTCTAGTTCTTTTTATTAAATAATAATTTATTGTATTTTTTCAGCATCTAGTTCTTATTTACAGGACTAGTCCCTTATTTTGTGTTTGTACCACCCTATGTCTCCAGCCTCAGGAGGGTCCCTCTTTCAATTCCTGAAACAAAGAAAGTACGTCCCTGCCTTAGCCTCTCAGTTCCTGCTCCTCCTCCTCAAAAATCCATTTTCCGGGGCGCCTGGGTGGCTCAGTTGGTTGAGCGACTGCCTTCGGCTCAGGTCATGATCCTGGAGACCAGGGATCGAGCTCCACATCGGGCTCCCTGCTCAGCGGGAGGCCTGCTTCTCCCTCTCTCACTCCCCCTGCTTGTGCTCCCTCTCTGGCTGTGTTTCTCTGTCAAATAAATTTTTAAAAAAATCTTTAAAAAGATTCACTCTTGCCCTTTTCACATCCAGCCATTGCTCCTTCAGTATGCATTTGCTTTATCTGCTCATGTGGCCTGTGTCAGGGCCTCAGTCTTAGGGCCGGTGTCCTAAACTTCTTCTACAACCTCTAGGCTGAACCTGGTACCAGGCACAAAGAAGGCGCTTAATGTTTTATTTTATTGATAGAGAAAACCAAACAAGTTGATACCAACATCCTCTAATCTTAAATCATGCCCACAGTCTCTCCAACCGGGCAAGCAGGTTTAGGTCAGAAAATGTCCTCTGTTCTGTAGTAGCCAAGGGCAGGCCACCCCAAGATGACCCACTTTGGCATCAACGTTATTTTGAGTTAAAAGCAATCCAAACCCAGTAGATTCAGGAAAAGTTCTTTACCTCTCTCTCAATAGCCTGCTTTAATAACTCCCCTTCCTGGGGAGTTATTAATAGAGATTCCTCTTTATCTAGGGAGCCCATCTGCATAAAAGGACAACCTCTGTTTTCTAAACATGTCTTTTCACCTTCCTGCTAATGGCCTTTCTCCCCTTTGTGTCCTCAGACCTCTACCACTCCCTTTAGTTCAAATAAGCCTCAAGTTGCCTCATTGTCTTTGGAATTTCCATGTCTGTGGGGATTCCCCTTACAGGTGCTATTAAATTTGATGTTCTCTTGTTACTCTGTCTGGTGTCAGTTTGATTCTTAGTCTGGTTAGAAGGATCTTGAAGGGTAGAAGAAAGTCTTCCTTCCTAACAGCTGGCATAGTCTGCAGGATACTTTAACTCATGGGACATCTTCTGCCCCGAAACCACCACAGCCAAGAGAGCCTTGTGACATCTGACATTTAGCCACAGAAGGTGAGGTTTCTTACCATGTCAGCCCTTCAGAATCTCTATCTGCAGAGTCTGATGGAGTGAGAATGGTGAGAGTCCTTTTTCTCTCTTCCTAAATTTAGATTAGCCAGGAGAAAGTATTTGTGGAAAATATTTATTTTGGGCCTGGTGACTCTGGTTAAATCTGATAGAACACTCTGGTTACCAATCCATTTCCTCCCAGACATGGTCTTTGTTTTCTTTTGTCCTTTTGTCCGTATCATTTGATACAGACGAGGTAAAGGCTATTGCTAAGAGACATTTTAGAAGCCAAAGCCACAAAACTGATGGGCACGGGCTGAGCACTTAGAAGCTATTAAAGCATTCACCACCTCAAGAAGACTCCCGTGATAGGATAAGTTGGTCGCAGAATGGGTTAGATAGACACTGGGTCACCTATCAACCTCAAGAAAACTGCACATCAAAGTATACTGTGAGACAACCCAGTCCCCAACCCTGTGGCACATCCCTCTTGGGTATTAGTGTGTCTCCAAGAGACCCATGGCTTAGCCAAGACTGTCAACATGTGACTATTTTTTCCTTCATCCTGTTTTATGCCCTAAGAGCTTGGCTTGGTGCTCAAGGAGAACATCGTCTTTGGTCTCCACCATTCAGAGGGTGCACTTAGTTGGTGGCCAGTTAAACAGACTAGGGATCGAACTTGAACACATACTCTATATATCCAGCTGTGTCAGCTCCTGGGGTGTTTGAGATGAGAGGTTCTGGCCCATAGGAACCTTTGTCATCCCACTCCTTGTTGCTTGTTAGTGAGGGAAAGACCCATTCCAGTGTCATCTACCCAGTGTCACAGATTGGTGGGTATGTGACTGGAGGCATCTCACAATTTTGCGGGAGACTGGAGACATCATTTTCATTACATAATTTTTACGCCTGTGCAACAAAGGTCTTTGCTTGCTTGCTTTCTTTCTTTCTTTCTTTCTTTCTTTCTTTCTTGACTTTATTTATTTTAGAAAGAGAAAGAGAGTGAAGGAAGGAGCAGAGGGAGAAGGACAAGCAGATTCTATATTGAGCACAGAGCCGGACTCAGAGCTCAGTCTCAGAACCCTGAGCTCATGACCTGAGCCAAAATCAGGAGTCCAACACTTAACTGACTGAGCCACCCAGGAGCCCCAGGTCTTTTCTTTTTCAGACTAATTTTGGAACTAAACTTCTGGATCACAGGGACAGGTCACCTATGCCCTCTTTGGATGCATCTTGCATACATCTTTGGTTAAGCCATTAAGGCTTATTGGTTTGAGTTGCTATTAACAGATTCTACTCATCAATGGCCAGACAACAGAACCTTTAAATTGACTATATTTAAAAGAAAAAATTTCTTTATAAAGAGCTCTTGTTTGTCTTATTAGTATAATAGCTAGGCTTAGGGGCTCCCTCGACAAGATAAAATCACAGAAATTAGTAAGGATTTCTTTTCCATGTAAGATTTATGGGGAGGACTCAGGGCTAATCTCTAGGTTCAAAGTATACAGGTCTTCATGTAAATGCTGAAAGCCAGGAAATGAATTCACCAATAGCACCTGAGACTGGTAATAAGGCTTACATTGTTCATACCCTCCAAGGGCTGACAATCAGGCTCTGCCAGCTTCAGGCATTCCAATGAAGGTGTATCTTAGCAGCAAGATGTTTTAGATTATAAAGCCCTTTTACCTCCACTTTAAAAAAGGTCCTGCTAAATTTAGAGATTAAAAAGAATGACTACTTACAAACCCTTTTCACAGGAAACAGGACTAAAAATTTCTCCTTGGCCCTCTTACAAATGATCTACACAAGGCCATCATTCAGGGATTGATAGAAGCCCATGCAGAATCATGGACCCAGACAGAAGGGTTAAAATGCTTTGTTAAATGTTAGAATGTTAAAGGTTAAAAAGTTTAAATGCTTTATACAAACTTTACAAAGATACAAATCTTTCAATTCTCATTTTAGTTAAAAGCCTCCCTAATATAAAGAAGCAAATTCGGTTAAAAAAACAGGTCAGTCCTTTGATATTCAGGCTATAATCTAGTTCTTTGAGGAATTAAAAACAACTCTTTGTCTTACAAGTCTCTACAAACCCAGAAATGCAACTTCAGAAGCCAGTCAAAGCCTCCCCCACATCTTTACCAATTCCCAAACCTCATCTATTCCTCTCAAAATGTGGATATTATGAAGGATCACAATATTAAAACAATTGTCCTGTACTTTACAAGAAAGGCAAACTTTATTTTATTTTTTAAAAAGATTTTATTTATTTGACGGGGAGAGAGAGAGAGAGAATGAGAACAAACACGCATAATGGCAGGCAGAGGGAGAGGGAGAAGCAGACTCCCTGCTGAGCAGAGAGCCCGATGCGGGGCTCGATCCCAGGACCGTGAGATCATGACCTGAGCCCGAAGGCAGATGCTCAATGACTGAGCCACCCAGGTGCCCCTGAACATAATTGTTAGGAACAAGTAGGTTAAATAGATATAAATAAGACTAAAAGGTTTAGAGGTAAACTTTTAGGTGGCTTCCAAAATGTTTGGTAACTGGAAATTTTGGAATATTCCTGAGTCTGATGATGAATTGAATTTGTTGAATATCTGCATAATTTCAAAATAAAATAAAATAATGAAATATTAAGTAATAAACATAGGTCTGTCGACTTTCATCTTATTGCAGAGAAACTAAAAACAAATTTGGTTCTATTGATAAGGGAAAAACTGGACTCTAAGACGGCGGACGAAACCGGCAAGGGAATTCCAGTCCCTGTCTCAAAGCCCTTCTGGGTTCTTCTTCCCTACCCTGTTTCCATGCGCGCCAAAGTACCAAGTATGCACAAGTAGAAGGGTATAAATTACCCTCCCTGCTTGTGCTCAGGGCTCAGACCTTTGGAGAACAGTCTCCTCTGAGCCCACTGGTGTTAAATAAACCTCTGATCCTCCAAAGTCTCCGAGTGCCGCTTGGTTCTTCCGCCAGGATCCAGTCTAAGTTCCCTAACACTATTAGTAAACTTGCCATGTGATTTCTTTAAGAAATTGTACTATGTAAATATCCACTAGAAATTATCAAAGGCATTCATAAATTTACTAATCTGAAGAACACTAGTATAACAAAAGTTTATAGTTGCTTAGTACATAGTTTTCACCAAAAGCTAAGGCTCTTAAGAGTTAAGAATTCTAATAAATATAGTTAAGGCTACTAGAAATAATAATAATAATAACTCTATGCAAAAAAAGTAAGATCTGTGTTTGTGGGAAAAATATGAGGAATGGGAACACATTTTTGTTGAGGGGAAAAAAAGTATTTTTTCCTAAAGTGAGACTGATTAAAATCTTTAAAAAAATAAAAAGAGAGGGGTGCCTGGGTGGCTCAGTTGGTTGGGCAACTGCCCTCGGCTCAGGTCATGATCCTGGAGACCCGGGATCGAGCCCCACATCGGGCTCCCTGCCCGGCAGGAAGCCTGCTTCTCCCTCTCTCGCTCCCCCTGCTTGTGTTCCCTCTCTGGCTGTGTTTCTCTCTGTCAAATAAATAAAATAAAATCTTTAAAAAAATAAAAATAAAAAAATAAAAAGAGGGGGCACCTGGTGGCTCAGTCATTAAGCATCTGCTTTCGCTCCGGTCACAATCCCGGAATCTAGAGATCAGCTCCGCATCCGGCTCCCTGCTGGGCAGAAGGCCTGCTTCTCCCTCTCGTACTCCCCCTGCTTGTATTCCCTCTCTAGCTGCGTTTCTCTCTGTCAAATAAATAAATAAAATCTTCAAAAAAAATAAAGTGAGACTGATTATTTAAAGAAGAAAAACTTAGGGGCAAACTCTGAATGTAGACAAAAAGTTACAGAAGGTTTATGAAAAGGGAATCTTCAGAAGGGAATTTTGTGTGTGGTCAGTACTAGTTAAGATTAGAATAAATTTAAGTAAGTAAATGGGTTTTAATGTTAAAAATATATTAATGCAAAGTCAAAATTCTTGTTTTCCCTTTGTTAAAAAACCCAAATTTTTCTTAAACTATTGATTTGCTCTTGGGGCGCTTGGGTGGCTCAGTTGTTAAGCATCTGCCTTTGGCTAGAGTCATGATCCCAGGTTCCTAGGATCGAGCACCACATGGAACTCCTTGCTCGGTGGTCAGCCTGCTTTTCCTCTCCCACTCCCCCAGCTTATATTCCCTCTCTCACTGTCTCTTTCTCTGTCAAATAAATAAATAAATCTAAAAAAAAAAAAACCACACTGATCTGCTCTTAATATGACATTATAAATGTTTCTTTCTCGTTTTAAGATTTTCTTTATTTATTTGACAGAGAGAGATCACAAGTAGGCAGAGAGGCAGGCAGAGAGAGAGGAGAAAGCAGACTCCCCACTGAGCAGAGAGCCCGATGCGGGCCTTGATCCCAGGACCCTGAGATCCTGACCTGAGCTGAAGGCAGGGGCTTAACCCACTGAGCCACCTGGGCACCTAAAATGTTTTTATCTTTAACATTATCTGCTTAGGGGTGCCCGGGAGGCTCAGTCGTTAAGAATCTGCCTTAGCTCAGGTCACAATCCCCCCCACCCAGAGTCCTGGGATCCAATCCCAGTCCCGCCTTGGGTTCCCTGCTCAGTGTGAAGCTTCCTTCTCCCTCTCCCACTCCCCTGCTTGTGTTCCCTCTATCACTGTATCTCTCTCTGCCAAATAAATAAATAAAATCTTTTAAAAAAAAGTTATCTGCCTAGAAAACAAAGATTCTGTGGTTTGCCAAAATAATTTCCAATGTTTATCAGGTCTCTGATTTACTTTAAAAAAAAGCTCTGAATCTTAATATTTAAAAAAGCTAAATTTGATCACAGCTATGGAACCTTCTGTAGGTGCCTTTGATATCTTCTTGTCAAGCTGGTTATATAAATAATTAAATATTGTTTCATAATGATCAGAGATCCTATTTAATAAAATGTTCAAACCTTTTGATATTTTTTGACATACTTCTCAAAATCAAATTCTAAAATGAAATCTTTTTGACTACAATCTAACCGAGATGTTCCAGAGAGCTCCTGGAACATTTCAAAGATTTTATGAGAAATTAAACTAATTAGGCTTATTTGGTATATTGAATTAAATGAGAAGCACTGTCAAATAAGTGATATTAAACCCTGATTTGTGTAGATATGTAATTAAAATAAGTGTTCTAAAAACTGCATAAAACCCCTAGAAATCTGACGTTCTGGTATGCTATTATCTTGAAGTGTTGTGGGTCAGAGAAATAATCACATTTCCTTGCCACCTGCATCATAAGTAACTCTAACCAAATCTTTAACAATGGCCATTTTTTAAGACTTTATTTATTTATTTGACACAGAGAGTGCACAAGTAGGTAGAGTGGCAAGCAGAGGGAAAAGAAGAAGCAGGTTGCCTGCTGAGCAAGGAGCCCAATGTGGAGCTCCATCCCAGGACCCTGAGATCATGACCTGAAGGTAAATGCTTAACCAACTGAGCCACCCGGGTGCCCCATAACCATGGCCATTTTTAACTATTGTCATTTACAGTCACTGTTTTACAGTGATGGCATTGCAGTGTATTTAATATTCAGTGAAACTCACAGAAAACTCTTGAGGACAAGCTTCTGAGATCATAAAACTGAACTAGGCAAGAAACTGAACTTAAGATCATAAAACTGAACTAGGCAAGAACTTCTAAAACTAGTGGAAAAACTGGATTCAAGCAAAAAAAATATGGGACTAAATGAACTGAGGATGATGATTATAATTTTTGTGATTTTTGTTGGAGACATTTCCAACTTTTTAAAATGGTTTGTTTTTCAAGATTAAGGAAATCTTTTCTCTTAAGCTAAGTGACCTATAATAATTTGATAAATTATACCATTAAAATCAGTATTGAAAGATTTATCTCTTCTCCCTATCTGAACCCTCCAGAATTCAGAAACTCAGTGAGAAATCTTATATTTTTATGGCAATATATTTGTTTTCATAAGTTCAGTAACAATCTGTTCTCCTTGTGATAGGACACAATTGGAAGCATTGGTTATATTACCAAGGTCTTGACTAGGATGTCATATTTTAGACCTGGATAGATTCAGATATGACCAGACAGCTTTAAGGAACTAAGAATGACTTTATGGAATGAATAAAACCCCCTGAAAATATCAGCCCATTACTTTGCTTAACCTTAGGATGTTCGGACAACCTCAAGAAAAAAAGAATTCACCCAAATCTATAGGTATTGCAGACTAAGTCTAGCAGGTATCTGGTGTAAGTTTTGACTTGGTTTCTGGCCTTGCAGCTCTTACAAGTTCAGTCTAGAAATTCCTTATGAAAAGTTCTAGCATGGGGCGCCTGGGTGGCTCAGTTGGTTGGGCGACTGCCTTCGGCTCAGGGCATGGTCCCGGAGACCTGGGATCGAGTCCCACGTCGGGCTCCCTGCTCGGCGGGGGGCCTGCTTCTCCCTCTCTCACTCCCCCTGCTTGTGTTCCCTCTCTGGCTGTGTTTCTCTCTGTCAAATAAATAAAATCTTAAAAAAAAAAAAGAAAAGTTCTAGCAGGAAGAACAAATATTCTTAAAATGTCTATACCACCCAAAGCAATCTTCATATTTAATCTAATCTCTATCAAAATACC
Source organism: Spilogale gracilis (assembly GCA_004023965.1). NCBI lineage: Eukaryota > Metazoa > Chordata > Mammalia > Carnivora > Mephitidae > Spilogale > Spilogale gracilis. The sequence goes on from PITA01028212.1 coordinate 11,978, forward strand.
ATCATTTTTCACAGAACTAAAACAAATAATCCTAAAATTAGCATGGAGCCACAAAAGACCCCAAATAGCCAAAGGAAGCTTGAAAAAGAAGAACAAAGCTGGAAGTATCACAATCCCAGATTTCAAGATATAGTACAAAGCTGTAGCAATCAAAATAGTATGGTATTGGCACAAAAACAGACATATAGGTCAATGGGACAGAACAGAAAACCCAGAAATAAACCCATGATTATATGGTCAAGTAATCTTTGACAAAGCTAAAAAGAATATGCAAAAGTTGAAGAAAAGAGTCTCTTCAACAAATGGTGTTGGGAAAACGCGATGTCTACGTGCAAAGCAATGACACTGGACCACTTTCTTATACCATGCACAAAAATAAACTCAAAATGGATTAAGGACCTACATGTGAGACCTGAAATCATAAAAATCTTGGAAGAGAGCACAGACTAATTCCTCTGAGATCAGCTGAAGCAATATTTTTCTAGATGTGTCTCCTGAGGCAAGGGAAATAAAAGCAAAAACAAACTCTTGGGACTACATCAAAATAAAAAGCTTCTGAACAGCAAAGGAAATGATCACACAACTAAAAGGCAGCCTACTTATGGAATGAGAGAAGATAATTTGCAAAGGACATGTATGATAAAGGGTTAGTATCCGAAATATATAAAGAACTTATACAACTAAACACCTAAACCCCCAAAAATCCAATTAAAAATAGATTGACGATATGAACAGACATTTCTCCAAAGAAGACATCCAGATGGCCAACAGACACATGAAAAGATGCTCAACATCACTCATCATCAGGGAAAAGCAGATCAACACCACAGTGAGGTATCACCTCACACCTGTCAAATGGCTAAAATCAACAACACAAGAAACAACAGGTGTTGGTGAGGATATGGGGAAAGAGGAACCCTACAGTGTTGTTGGGAGTGCACACCGGCACAGTCACTGTGGAAAACAGTATGGAGGTTCCTCAAAAAATTAAAAGTAGAGGGGCGCCCAAGTGGCTCAATAGGTTAACCTTTGTTTTCCAAACCTCGCTCACCTGCCTGATAATGGTTTTCCTTCCCATTGTATCCACAGACCCCCACCCTTCTCTATAGCTCACATAAGCCTCATGTTGCCTCACTACCCTTGGAATTTCCATTTCCATGTGGATTCCCCTTACGTACACTACTAAATTTTATTTTCTCCTGTTAATCTGTCTCAGGTCATTTTGATTCTTAGTCTAGCCAGCAAGACCTTGAAGGGTAGAGGAAATTCTTCCTCCCTAGTAATGCACATGATCACATCTATCCATTTGTCTCTTGTTTCTTAAAATCCTCCAGGCCCTCAAGATCACTTCCAGCCCCTTCCCAGACAACCCCACACTACATTAAGCATCCCTCCATCTGCTGTTTCTCCTTGACGTCTATTCTCTGTACCAGCACTGCCTAATAAGGTAACCACTCACCCTCTGTGACTATTTAAATGGAGATCTGCTATAAGTGTAAAACCCCTAGGGACCTAAAGACTTAGTATAAAACAAAGCATGTAAAATATTTTATTTATAATTTTTATATTCATCTCATGTTAAAGTGAGAATATTGTGGATATGTTAGGTTAAATATTCTTCCTCCCCAACAAATAAATTGATAAAAAATAATTTTACTTATTTACTGCATTTTACCTATGAATTTGCTACATTAGAATTAATTTCCCCATTTTGAGATGTAATTCACATATTATTTATTCTTTTTTAAATGTGGTTATTAGAAAATATAGAATTGTCTATATGGCTCATACCGGTGGCTCACATTTATCCACTGGACATTGTTGTTCTACACCCTAACTAGCTTTTTCTCCTGTGCCTTGCCCTGTTACTGTCCTTTCTCTTGAAATGGGCAATTTCCTCATAGAACTGAAGACCACCCTAGGAGGCCCAGGGCCAAGCACAGTGACAGGCTCCTCCCATATGACATTGTTAAGGATGATCTCAGAGTCACAAATTGTCTTCTCAGAGCATGAGGGCTGGAAGAGGCACTTTGATGCCCAGCCCAGGTCACCCCAGCCTACACATACCATTATCAGCACAGGAGACCAGAGCCCACACTCCTTGGTTTTTTTGTTAGCTGCTTGTTGCTGCTGACACCTCTGAAGCTAGTAATACAATTCCAAGGGGGTCTTAACGAGCCTACTGTTTCTCAAGCTTATTTGAATGTTGATTAGAAACTTTCATCTGGCGCATCCTGAATCTATATTACTTTGGGATTACCAGAGTTCTTTGTGAAGACATTGCAAAACAAGCTTTTTAATACTAATGTTCTCGAGGATTTTTGTCCCTCAGAATTAATTGGCGAAATAACAGAACAATTTTCTAACACACTTCAGTTATAATACAGGCCAGTCCTGTCAAATAGAACTTTCTCTGATGATGGAAATTTTCAATATGGTGAGTGCTAGCAACATGTAGCAATACCATTTTAATAAATTTATATTTAAATGATAATAAACACATGGGACTAGTGGTTAGATTTTATACAGTGCCATTCTATTCCACATTGTCCTAAAAGAATATTTCTCTTCCATCTAAAAGTAGAGATCATGAAAAATAAGAATCAATGAAAAAATAACAAATAGCAAATATATACCATTTCAATTCTAGATGATATTCTTTATATTTAATTAAATTAAGAATTAACATTTTTACATTTATTTTGTTATGATCTAAGATCTCATGCTTAATTTTTAAAAAAGATTTTATTTTATTTTATTTTAAAAATTTTATTTATTTGACAGAGAGAAACACAGCCAGAGAGGGAACACAAGCAGGGGGAGTGAGAGAGGGAGAAGCAGGCTTCCCGCCGAGCAGGGAGCCCAATGTGGGGCTTCATCCTGGGTCTCCAGGATCATGACCTGAGCCAAAGGCAGTTGCTTAACCAACTGAGCCACCCAGGCGCCCCTAAAAAGATTTCATTTATTAGAGAGAGACAGTGTGCGTGCATGAGTAGAGAGGAGGGGGCAAAGGGAGAGAAAGAAGCAGACTCTCCACTAAGCAGAGAGCCTGACATGGAGCCCAATCCCAGGTCCCTGAGATCGTGACCCAGGCTAAAGATAGACGTCTAACCAACTGAGCCACCCAGGCACCCCTCCTGTTTAATTTTTTAAGACTTTATTTATCCCTTAATTTATTTAAGGTACATTGGTTTCCCATTTACCCCTGTCCCCACACATGCAGCATTCCCCTATTACCAACATCCCCAACCAGAGTAGGACATTTGTTAGAGTTCATGAACCTACACTGACATATAATAACACCCAAAATCCATAGTTTACATTGTGGTTCACTCCTGGTGGTATATATTCCATAGGTTTGGACAAATGTATACTGATCTGTATCCATCATAATATACAGAGTATTTTCATTACTCTAAAAATCAGCTGCCCTGCCTATTAATCCCTCCCTGTACTCTACACATGGCAACTATTGATCTTTTTACTGTCTCCAGAGTTTTGCCTTTTCCAGAATGTCATATAGTTGGGATCATAGAGTACACAGCCTTTCCAGATTGGTTTCTTTCACTTAGTAATACATATTTAAGATTCCTATGTTTCTTTTCATGGCTTTATAGCTTATTTCTTTTCAGCGAGGAACAAAATTCCATTGTCTGGCTATGGCACAGTTAAGGTATCCGTTCACCTACTGAAGGACATCTTGGTGGCTTCCAAGTTTTGGCAATCACAAATAAAGCTGCTATAAGTAGCCATGTGCAGATTTTTGTGTAGACATAAGCTTTTGGCAATGCTAGGTAAATACCAAGGAATATGATTGCTGGGTTGTACGGCAAGCATATATTTTATCCTAAAAGAAAACTGCCAAGTTATCTTCCAAAGTGGTGGAGTTCCTGCTGCTCCACATCCTCATAGCCATTTGGTGATGTCGGTGTTCTGGAATTTGTCCACCATAACAGGTGGGTGGTGATACCTCAATGTTGTTTTAATTTGCATTTCCCTGATCACAGAACACATAGTAGTGCATCTTTTTATACTCTTACTTGCCATTGATATATCTTCTTTGCTGAGGTGTCTATTAAGTAAAGGCTCTGATCCATTTTTTATATTTATTTTTATTTCTTTTTAAGATTTTATTTATTTATTTGAAAGAGAGAGACGCAGCTAGAGAGGGAACACAAGCAGGGGGAGTGAGAGAGGGAGAAGCAGGCCTCCCGCTGAGCAGGGAACCCGATGAGGGGCTCGATCCTGGGACTCCGGGATCATGACCTGAGCTGTAGGCAGTCGCCCAACGAACTGAGCCACCCAGGTGCCCCTGACCCATTTTTTAATTAGATTTTCTTATTGTTGACTGTTCGACTTTGTTTCCTGATTAACCCTAAATTTTGTATGTGACAATTAAAATAAATTTCCATAGAAGAGACACTGAGTGAATTTGATTTTATTTTCATCTTGCGTAACAGGTGCAGGCTTTTATCTTTATTTTGTCGTACTACAAATCAAGTTAGGACTGTCAACAGTGTCTGCTACCGGAGATAACAGCAAACAGCAATCTGAGTGGACAGCCCAGGATTCCCTGGGAGGTGGGGAGCGGAGACTGAAGGGGAAGCACAGAGCACAGACAGGCTCTGGGGAAATGCTGCTTTCTGCATCTGCCAGATCCTCCCACTCCCTTTACTCCTCATTCTCCTTAACCCCCTCTGAACAATGTTCAAACACCTGAGGGAGGCACTGAGCCTATGATGATGATAAAGACGGTGATGTATCTGCCAACATAGTCCTCACCGTGCGGCAAGTGCTAACTAGGACTTTCCCTGTTATCTTTTCTGACCCTCAGTGATCTTGGGTGACTCTGTCACACAAACAGACAACGGGCCTTCGCTGAAGTACTGAGTTGCCAGATACAATGTGTATTGTTTGTAGAATCCATCAGTGGAGGATCTGGGACTTAGGAACAGCACATGCTCAATGGCTCAGGGCGGCAGAGACTGTAATAGTCTCCCCAGTGAAAAGGGGGGGTGCAATGTGTCAAAAGCCAAATCAAAGCATCACTGTTACCTGTTTTTCTTAGTGACTTAAAAACAAGAACATCTGATGTGAAAAATTAATCACGGAAAGCACACCTCTCCCCAAGCCACCACTTTTTGTTTTAGTCAGCGCTAGAAGAAGCAAACTATGCTAAATACATTCGTATGTCGGACTTTAGACCTTTAACTTTCAATTCTCTGTTTAAAAAAGTAAAACTTTGGTAACTACATGAACATGACTAATTTTTTCCCTTTTAAGCCTCAGACCACAAAATGCCAGTGTTGAAAATAAGCCAGTCCCAGTAGGATGTGGGTCTGTTGGTGGGAAGCCACACCCAACAACCAGAAGTTTATTATGACTCCAACCAGGTCATCTGAATGAGAACATTGTCATTGTTGGAGGAAACAAAGCAAATATATAATAAAAATGTATTTATGGAGCAGTTTCAAATCCTTGGATTTAGATAAATTAGCACTACTAATTTAAAAGCATTCCCTTCTGTGTGCAGCCTGATGTGGGTCTCAATCTCACAATCCTGAGACCACGACCTGAGCTGAAACCAAGAGACAGCCACTTAAGTGACTGCGCCCCGAGATGCCCCCACCTCTCCCTCTCTTCAAGGCAGCAGTGTACTCACGGGCTCGGTTCCGGCTTCTGTACGTGCAGGTGTACAGGCTGCAGGGTCTTGCCGGCACCAACCTGGGGGTCTGAAATCTTCTCCACAGTGACTTGCATGGAGAGGTTTGAAGAACGATTTTCAGGCTACTCAACACTACCATGTTTAGCTTGAAATCTGGACCGGGCCCCAAATAATTTGCAGGAGCCTAACAACCTACAGGCAGAAGGACAGAGGAGGCAAAGCCGTTAACAACGGACTGACCATCACGTGGAAACCTCTCAGCAGGGCAACAACATTCAGACTATAAGTACACATGGCAGTGTGGGGGTGGGGAGGGGTGGCGGGGGAATGAGTCAATACTTTCTCCACTCCTCTTCCTCAAATTCATTCGTCACCTCACTGGCAGGATCTGGAAGACTGACTCAGGAGCCCTGCCTTTCCTTTAAGGTCGGTAAGTATTAGAGGTCCAGAGAAACCATCTCCTCTCTAGCCACAAGAATGAAAAGACTATTTGGTTTCTTAAAATTAAAAGAACATTTACTTCCTGAAATCCAAATTAGATTTCTAGCATGCTATTTACATGTAAGAAGAAACCAAGGATTAAAGCTCCTGGGTGAAAAAAAAAAATCAGTCTGTATTGGGATGGCTTCAAGAAAACACAAGGATCCATCCTGTCAAAATAGTCATGAGTGTTTTGAAATCTAAGCTTAAATGCTCTGTGATCTCTGCCAGTTTTAGGTATAACAGTATATCCGTTGATCACGGGGAAAATGGAGGTTAATCCCGAACTAATCTGCAAGTAGATTCACACGAATATTCATTTATGACTGCACTGATGAGCTCTCTCCCTCGCGTGTTCCAAGTGAAAGTCTCGGGAAACAATGCTTTCCAGAGTGTTCAGAAATTACGATATTAACTTTCACTGCTTCTTTCCTGCCACCCCCCCAATAATGCTTCATCCACTTTTTTTTTTAAGATTTTATTTATTTGGGGCGCCTGGGTGGCTCAGTTGGTTGAGCGACTGCCTTCGGCTCAGGTCATGGTCCTGGAGACCCGGGATCGAGCCCCACATCGGGCTCCCTGCCCAGCAGGAAGCCTGCTTCTCCCTCTCTCACTCCCCCTGCTTGTGTTCCCTCTCTGGCTGTGTTTCTCTGTGTCAGATAAATATAATCTTTAAAAAAAAAAAGATTTTATTTATTTGACAGAGAGAAATGGAGCCAGAAAGGGAATGCAGCCAGAAAGGGAACACGAGCCAGGGAGTGAGAGAAGGAGAAGCAGGCTCTCCACTGAGCAGGGAGCCTGAGGCAGGACTCGATCCTGGAACTCTGTGACCATGACCCGAGCGGAAGGCAGACACTTAATGACTGAGCCACCCAGGTGTCCCTGCTTCATCCAAATTTCCTGGAAACTCCTATGGCTGTACCAAGGAGGAAACAAGGTCAGAAACAAAATACCTTTTTCTTCCACTACAGATTTGAAAGTGTTTGGAGTCCTTACTTGAGATGCATTCTGGCAGCCGTTAGGGACCCCATCTGAGCAACTCTGAGTGAGGTCTGGCCGCCTGGCCAAGTCCCCTGGCGCTGACCTCTCAGCCTCATGGCCACCCCTTGCTCTTCCTGCACACCGGCCCCTTGGACTTCGGTCCTTCCCATTCTGGAAGCTCCCTCCTGCCTCAGGGCTTGTGCAGAGCTGCTCTTCCCTCCCTGGACCCCTCCTCCTCCCCCTGTGCCTGGTGAATGCCTCCCCTCTCCTCAGGTCTCCGTCTCCAGCATCACCTCCTAGAAGCCTCCCCTGCCCATGCACTCACCGAGTGAGCCTAGTGCCCTCTGCACCTCCCTCACAGCGCTTCCTGCAGCCGCACACCTCATGGAGAATATACTTTAGGACACCCCCTGTCCAGCCACCAAACCCCGCGGCGGTAAGGACACAGCTGCCTCTCCAGGGACACGGTGCCTGGCCCGTGATGGCAGCTCAGTGACCTGGCCCCGCTTCCTTGGTGACGAAGATGTCGATCCCGGTTTCAAGAACCACAGACTGTGAAGTGATTGCCAGCACGTTCTTGCACAGTATGAAGGGCTTTTCCTAGATGCCACCCTGACCCAGCT
>PITA01028213.1:0-19715 GCA_004023965.1 Spilogale gracilis
ACCAAATTCTATAAGTCAGCAAAGCTACCGAGAAATGTAATGTGGTATTGGCAGAGCTGAGAGTAGAACTTCATTAGCTCCTATGGAAAACTCTGATTTCATTTTAAAAAAAAGTCCTTGATTTGCATCGTGGTGACCAGGCACATCAAAAGCTCCCTTTCTACCAAAAAGAAGAGAGTTGATTAAGAATCTTAAAATAACAGGTTTTTTGGTTTTTTTTTTTTACTTGACAGTTGAATATTTCGCCTGTAGACTAAAAAAACCAAAAACCAAAAAACAAAAAAACCGAAAAAGCTACATTCATTCTTTGTTGAGGTTTAAAGAAATAATGAAAGGTTCAAATGTATATATTCAGCAATAAAATTCAACATGAATAAGCTTCTATTTTAAACTACAATCTTCAAAATTAATTGATTTTTGTAGACAACAACATGAAAATGTAGAAGTTGGATTTTACAGAATGACTCAATGTTTCACAGGGGATAAAAAAATAAGATATAACATCGAATTTTATACAGTTTTTGTTATTTTGGGTCAGTTTTTACAAAACATTTCTCCAATAATGGTACTTTACTTAGATAAAAATAGTTAATGTGATGTGGCCACATGTATAGAAAGTTCAAGGAACGGTTCAGATATCTTTATAACACCATATTTTAAAAATTATCAGCTTTTATTAAATTTATCATACTGACAGTGCACTACTTGAACCTTTTGCAAGTAGCTAAATCTACTTAACAAAGTTCCTTCAAAGGAATTACTTTTCCTGTGGGGAATTAAGGAGTCTACATAAGAAACAGAGGTGATACCATCTATTAGCAATACCAGCAAGATAAAATCATACTTATTTCTACCTAGTATCAGATTAAGTGAAACATTCTTATTTCCTAAAGGTGCATTACTATATTTTAGAGTTCAGGTATTGGAATGTATTCCATATTCTAGCAATTCCTACATTTATTATGAAACAGAAATAGTACATTAATTATATGAGTGAAAGCAAATGTTTTAAAAACTCAGTATATGCTTTTGAAGGAATTTTCAACATAGTCTACCCAGAATGATTAAAATTATCAGTTCTATAAAATCTACAGAGGGGAAAAACTTTACTTCCTCAACGGTATTAAATTTATACTTAGTGGGGCACCTGGGTGGCTCAATTGGTTAAGGGACTGCCTTCGGCTCAGGTCATGATCCCGGAGACCCAGGATTGAGCCCCACATCGGGCTCCCTGATCAGCAGGAAGCCTGCTTCTCCCTCTCTTACTCCCCCTACTTGTGTTCCATCTCTGGCTGTGTTTCTCTCTGTCAAATAAATAAAAGCTTTAAAAAATTTTTTTAAAAATTTATACTTAGTGTAGGAACCCTTGTCTGAGAAATTTTTCAGAGAATTTGTGTTTGAATGTTTTAAAAGGTTTTGACTGATGAATGTTGTGGGGGTATCTTTCCCTGACAGGTGTTATACATCTATCTCAAACAACAGCCTTTCTCATCGGCGCAGCTTAGATTTATGGAAAATCCTTAGATGTTGTACTGGTGGTTTCAGCTTTCTGAGGTTTGAGGGTATGTCTACTAGTTGTCTTGCCATCCAGAGATTAGTCATCATTTTTCTTGTCACTATTAATTGAACCTGGTTTGGTAACAATTTACTTGTTGAGGTATTAGCAATAATGTCACCATTGACTGCAACAGTCAAGAAATGGTAAATAGAAGATTAGGTCACTATCGTGGGACTCATCATTACAGGTAGGTGTCAGACTATTGGAGGTAGCATGTCAGTACATTCTAATAGATTTCCTCTATTATAGAGTGACTGGAATTCAGGAAAAATATTTCCTAAGAAATAATCACATTTCTCAGTACTTTTTGTTGTTGTTAAACAGAGCTTGGTTTACTTTTTTAATTTCCATTTTACCTTGTTATAAATGACTTTTTAAAACAAGTTATTTATTTCTTTTAAAGAATGCTTATCTTTAAAAGCTGCCCCCCATCTCTGCCCCTTGTAGGATATTCTGCTAGAAAGAACAAGATAGGGAAAACAAAACTGAATGCACTGATTTTCCCTGTCTCTTTACTTTCCTGATACTTATGGTTGCTGAGTGGTCATATCAAGCAACTTTATAATGTAATGGTAGATAGATACATATTTTCCAATTTGCATGAAAGTGCAGTTTTGATTCACTGTTCATAATAGAGTTGACATTATTCTAAAATTTTTAATTAAAAAAAACACTGTTACCTATAATATCTCACTTAATTCATACCACAATCACCCATCTCCTACCTTATTCCAACTTCCCGCAACATGCCAAGGGAAAAATCAGATACATATGATAAATAAATTTATATTAGGGGTAATGTCAATTGTGAGGAAAACTTGTGACAGAATTGTCATTTTCCTCCTGGATATCTATGTCTCTCTCTCTCTCTCTCTCTCTCTCATTGTCTTTCAATGCATTTTGTTTTGCATTTTTATTTTGCCTATGGTAATTCTCTATGTTGGAAAGTTACTTGGGACAAGAGTGAACATTAAGAAACATGATTCATGGTATTGTCTGAGAAGATCTATCTTTTGCCTTAACTTAGAAGAGGAGAGGAGGGAGTAAAGTAGTCAGTGTGAATTTATGTACAGGAGAGATATTGGGTGTTTGCTGTAGAAATCAAGCCAGAATTCAGCACATATTTGACTGAAGCACTCTTGTGATAATCTCAGGAAGGAGAGCAAAGTGGTTGGCAGCTGGATGGGCAGCTGAAGGCAAGGAAGCTGTAACTTCTGGCAAAGCCCAGAGGATGTGAATACAGCACAAGAAAAATATATAATATCTTCATAATTGGCAGGACAGACCCTAAATCTGAATATTATCATCTCCAGTTTAGAGGGAAAAAATGTAGTATAGCTACAATAACGTGAACTAAGGGACTATCTGGGACCTCAACTCAAATTTCTTTCCTATAAAATAAGCTTAAAAAGGAAGCACGAAGCACAGTTTTACACATACACACACCCAAACACACATACACACTGAGTGAAAAGAGAGGTATTCTATAACTTTGAGAAACAGTTTTTTAAAGAAAGATCAAAGCAAGATAAAAAAGTGTGGTGGTAGTTTCAATAGGCGTGAATTTTTTTTCTACACCTTATCAGAGATGGGATGAGTTATAATTAATATGTATAATTTGTATTAAAATACCTCATTATCTCATTATAGAATATTTATTAAGCCTTAGTTTGTTTATTGTCATATAATATGCATCCAAATGCTAATTTTACAACCTTATTATTGACAGTAATAATAGTTATTATTGAAGGTAAAGTGATTCCTCACTCTTCATTCCCTTATGTCTTTCTCACAGATATTAAAAATGATAAAAATTTTCACCTATGTACCTCATTATCTTCTAAACTGAACCCAGTCCATGCTTCATATGCTTGAAATTTTTATATTTTACAGTAGGTTCAGAGAAATTTCAAGTGGGCCAACCATGGGAATAGTCAAGGATAGAATTTACTTTTTTAGATTACCTTTAAAAAGCTTATAAGGATTACACATTGAAATGGAATTTCACCTTTCTACATAATAATACTTCACTCACCCAGAACTAAACAGATAAAAATCACTTAATTTGTAAACAAAATTCTTTTATGTCTGGGTGTAAATCTGGTCTTTAAGGGCCAAAACAAATAAAAATGTCACACTCAACACTTGCAGAAGACCTGAACAAATTTCATATAGTGTATTATATAGATATAGATATAGATATAGATTAGATATAGATATAGATATAGATATAGATATAGATATAGATATAGATATAGATATAGATATAGATATATATGTATGACTATGTAGGATAAACCATCACCAATATGTCAATATATTTGCTATATGTAGACACACACACAGAGACACCCATGCATACAAATGCTCTCACCCTTAAGAAAAACTGATCCAAAATAGTCAGGTTATTTATTTTTCATGAAAACTTCCAGCCTAGACTTCTCCTTTTCTTTAAATGTTAGTGACTGCCTATGGTGTTCTCATTCTTATTCTCACCTCACACTACCTTATCTTCTTGACACATCTTAATTATTGTCATTTAGAAGTACCAACCTTCCTTCCAGAACTACTGACTCAGAATTTCTGTACAAAGTGTTAGACTCTGCATTTTTAACAAGCCCCATAGGTCATTCTGATTCAGGCCTTTCTAGGCCCATATTTAGAAAATGTCTGTCACTGATGCTGATGACTCGACAGCCAAAAGTCCGTGCTTGACATAACTCACAAACTTTGGACTCATGCAGAGAAGTGCTTTCTGGAATCCCGCTGGGTTTTCTAGAGGTATCAAAATATCCTCTACGGTATACCTTGCGTTATCCCTAAACATGGTCTTCCTTGATGATTTTCTAAAGCAGGTGTCTATAATGCCATCTTCATGTTGCCATTCCCTGCTTTGTACTTCATTTCCCAATCGTATAAAATTGGCCTTAATTCTCTGCAAAAACCATGCAAGTAAAATTTAAAATCATTCTCATCTCAGTGTTTGTGCATAGACTACTTTGAAATGTTTATCTCTCCTCATAGCTTCTCCTTGGTACACAACTCTTACTCTGTTTTCAGATTCAGTTCAAATGCAGCTGTCTCCAGGAAACCTTCTTTAAGCTCAGCTCTTCTCCTAGGATTGTAACTACCTTTTTTCTCTGTAGTTCCCAGATATGCTATTCTGTCTGTGCTCTCACAGATTTATTGCTCTCTACGCTTATCTGCCTGTATGATGGTCTTTCCTGGTGTTTTAGTGATCCTGGACTTCGTTTAGCCTATCTCATATTCAACTTTCTGTTTCTGAAGACTCACAGAACATCGCCATATAAGAGATTCTCAATAAATAACTATTGAATGAATGAATGTATGAATGAATGAATGTATGAATGTATGAACAAGCTGTGTGACATCTTACCAACAAATCTGTGTTTAGAACTCATCAAAGATTTTTTCACTTATATAAATTAAAGGAAAATAATAATCAGAAATTGAGATGTGTGTAGTTCATTTGTAAATAAAAGTTAATTACTTTCATTCCCCCTAAAAATCATGTCTTTGCAGTTTGAGCGAATTCAGAGTATTCTGGTTGATTAGGACCTGCATTTTCCTTGTCTTTCTCCCTCTCTCTCTTTTTAGGTGTATAAACTATTTATTAACTATGGATTTATTTCTTCTTAGACTCATCCACAGTGTGGCCTCAGTGGCTTGTGACCTTGGTGTGCTGGCTTCGGACACGAAGTCCCCAGCAGTGGTACAGCCCTCCGCGGGCCCAAATCTTCTTTAGTCACTTCAGGTCTTCACAGAATGTGTTGTCCAAACCACTGGCCAGGACCTAGTTGTATTTTCCTTCCTTCACACATTTTTGTCTGTTCCAGAACCCGGGTCTAGGACCTTATACTGACACAGAGTCTGCCTAATGGCGATCACACATTCCAACTCATCTTCGCAAGCTCTCCTGGCCTCTTGGTGATGTCGTTGTCTGCTTTCCTCATCACCACCTGAGTGTATCTTTGCCTCACACTCTTAACCCGCATTTTCTTTCTTCAGTTAAGGCTCTTACATTCTCATAAAGAAAAAAAAAAAGGCAAATTCTTTAACATTATTTTACACTACTTCCTCACAATCATTATTAATACATGTGTTTCAGCTTCTTATAAAATAAATCATGTTGTTTTAAATTCTTTAAACATGTTATTTAAATGTACCCATTATCTCACAAAATATAATTGAGTTATTGTGATATTGTGATCTCTTGCACACACTCTCTCTCTCTCTCTCTCTCTCTTTTTTTACTTCCAGTGATCTTCCCTACAGAAAATGAAATGTTCTTGGGAAATTATTATTGAAGAATTTATCATACAACTATTCTTTTCTTTTGACTCATTTTGCTCTGTAAAATCTTATTGTAGTTACTTCTGTTGAGATCTTCTAGAATTACCAAGTTTAAAGTTATTATCATATGGCTCAATATTTAGAGTAATCTAGGTTTTATTTAACTATGATTTGGAGTACAGCTATCCAGAAATTAGGATTTCCAGTTCATCTGTAAGTGCTCTCTCCCAAATATTTGATATAGTTAAATGAATCCTATATTCGGTGGCAGGTGATTTGGGTTTCACATTTCACTGTCCCACATACTGGCTTTGTGAACTTAAAAAAAAAATGAGGGCACCTTGTAGAATAACGAGCTCCACATCCACACCCATTAAATGGTGTTAAAAATTGCTGTCCTTGATAGTTTATAGGCTTATTTTTAAAATCAAGTGAAATGATGTATATGAAAGTTCATATATCATTTGGTAAATGATAAAGTACTAAGCAATTCAGCACATACTTTTTGTTATCACATTCTTTAAAGTGCATGGATTTTTTTTATTGTAAAAGAGATCCTTTTTAGCATGCATATATAAAAATTGCAGTTTTAAAAACCGAATCCAAGCAATTAAAATTTCAACAGGATCCTTAGAAAACACCGATGATGTGCTTTCAGCATGATAAACTCAGTGACCAGCAAAACTGCTAGTTGTTGTATAAAATTACAGACTCTCTGCTTTGCAGTAATCCTCTTTATGGCTTCAAAGAAAAACGATAACGTCAAGGTCTTGGGTGGCTCTAGGTCATTGATTGCCAAACCAAACCATTCTTTCAAACATTAGAAAACTAAGGACAGCAGACTGCTGCAAGCTATTTTTCAGCCAAAAGGATTAGATTTGTCTCATAGATGGGTCTGACATGTGATATAGATTTCCAATGGGTTGAGGTTTTTACTAGTTACAGGGTGACTTTCTAAGAGTTGCTGCTTTCTGAGGGTGGAGAATGGCCCCTAGTGGGGAATGGAAATTCAATATTTTACATGCGAATACTGTCCTCTGTAAGGAAGTCTCTGCTGCGCTCCCTCCATGTAACTGTTTTCCTGGTACACGGCAACATTTCCATTTCTCTGCAAAGAGCTGTTGCTTCAAGATTCCTGTAGTAACAATTGATAACATTCTAGTAGCGGTTGCTATATGCCAAACCGGAGGAGAACCTCAGTCTGAGCACTTTTCATATATTAATACTTCTCATTCTCACAGCGACCATGTGAGATATGTATTATTATCATCTCATTACAAGTGAGCAGACTGAGACATAGAAACACCATTAATTTGTCCAAGTTCTCACAGTGAGCAAAGATGGAACTGAGAAACAAACCCAAGAAGACTGTCTGAGCCCAGTACTACCATCCGGTCCTGCTGTAAATGGTTTGATATGATTTAAATAGCAGCAAAAAAAAGAGGAGATAGGACAACTTAAAAATTCCACTTTAATATGTGCATTTTCCCCACCTTTCTTCCTTCCTGCCACCCCCACCCCTGAACTAACAGGAAGAAAAACCACGTTAAAGACTCCCTACCCACACATAACCCTCCGTTTTCAAGTACATATAATCTAGAAAAACCTGATGAGAAATACTTCCACATTTCAGTGCTCTCGGATATGAAGAGAACTGTCCGCAATTCTTCCTCATAGAGCCCAGAGATAGGGTGAGGCTCTGGAGAATCTCCCCCATTTATAAGTACTGGGAAAGGAGGTGAGATATTTTCCCCCATGTGCTATCCTTTAGACACTACATGAAGAAAATGAGAGGAAACATGTATAATTAAGTAAAACTGATAAAACATACTTAGTTTAACTCCGTTTTGAAATCCAATTTTGACTTGTTTCTCTACAGACAGCAGTATTATTTATATAAATAGCATGAGAGTACATCTGCTATTTAGCTGTGTGTGAGGTTTCCCCTATCATTGAAATTCAGGGAACACCACTTCAGGGTAAAAGCAATTTTAAGGTTATCATATTAGTGACTCAGACACTGGTCTGAGAAGACATGCTCAAGAGACCCAAGATACAGGTGTAGGATTCCTTTTGGCTCTCTCACCCATAATTTCATGGAGCTTGATATAATTAACACACTTCATGGGATTTAAGTAACATTTGTTGCTTCTCTATCAGAATGCAAATTTGAGAATGATAGGGATCTGCGCCGGAGACGGGAACAACTGTTCTCGAGGTAATAACTTGTGCGCAGAAAGAGGTGTCAGAGACAGCATCGCTCAGGTTTTATTAGGGAGTTAACATATGTTTTATCGCAGCTACAAATGTTAAAACCAGATATGTCATAAAATTAACTAAAATTAAATGGTTTATTGTCATTTTGGAATTCTTAGTCTCCATTTTCTTAAAAGCTGTATTAAATAATAAGGTCTGCTGTTGTCAGATGAGTACATATGTGTGGATAAATGGGAGTACAATCTTCTAAACAAAAAAACAAACAATTTACTGGGTCAGTGGTCACTGTTTAGGCGGGAAGACTTTATCTCAACACTAGGAAGTAATTATGGATTGTCTCGTGTGTGTGTGTGTGTGTGTGTGTGTGTGTGTGTGTAGGAGTGACACCACAGTCAAGCTTTCTAAGCCTGGGACTCATTCTCTTCCATTTAGGTTGGAGCATTTGATGAAAGAAGCAGTTAGAGAAAGGGTTTATTCCCCTGTCCTATATTTATGTGAAGTGAAAGAAACATAAAGATGAGGGAGCCTGATTTGTTTATTTTTTACCTAATTCTGAAATCCGCCTGAAAGATAATCATTCTAATAGAACACAGATAGGGAAAATTATGCCAGTAATTCATTACAGTATAGGTCTTTTGAAATAACACCTTAGTATACAAATATAATTTAAAGGTTATGTATCTACTGCTTTTACTTAAGAAAAATTGAATGCAATGAATAAATGTACAAATGTGTTTTCTTATATGTGTATAAAGCATCTGTACATTTATGCACATATAATATGTATAATGAGAGAGGGAATACTGTGCATTTCATCTACAGTTTCAAGTTTACATACATATATTACAAATTGCTTTAGGCACAGTATCTACGCTAGTTCTACTGCTCAGGTTTGCTCACATATGTTACTCTCTCATCTAAGACAAGAAAAAATAAATACATAAATCCAGAAACATGCTACAAATCAAGCTTTCCTTAATGTGTTCAACTTTGGCAAGACCCTGATCCAAGAGAATGCTCCTATGCTTTTATACACATAAAACTGTATTGAAGACTCATTTATCCCATATGTCTCTTATTTTTTATTTAACCACAGACAAATTATTTTAAGCTTTCAAGATCATTTTAGAGAACTACAGCAGTACTTCTTTATATCAATAGTGGATTTCAAAAATAAATTATGAGAAATGTAGTGGCTAAGCTAGCATGAACAGCATACTGAATAAAATCAAAGTCTCATTATCACACCACATGAAAAGAAGCTATGAGCCCCTAAGTAGAAATGGTGCTTTTAAATTCTAAACTTTACTCTATAGACCATATATCAAAGCTTATTGAAAAGGAGAAATCTACTAGAAAGAATAAGGAATGAAGTCTATGTAGAAGTTAAGTTTCTTGCAAGTTGTCAAAGGGAAGTATGCCACTACTGAAGTAAGTGGAGTAGAAAAAAAGTAAAGGGAACACATAGTTCTACTCAAAGTGCAGGTACATGGAGAGATAAGACACTTGAACTAGAATATCAGTCAATGCACTGCTTCCTTCATCGAGAATGTCTTGCTAAACAACATGAGAGAAAAGTGTAGGAAACTAAACAGTGAACTATGTGACTCAGTTTCTTTACATTTTGCTATAAACTCCTTCACAGCCCATAGAATGGTCATAAAATCTGAGATGAACAGTCAATCTACAAACATACCTTGAGTAGCCCTGCAAAGATATTTCAAGATGCAAATTATTAAATTAGATAATTAAAACAAATATTTCTTGCAGTGATATAACAGAGATGTTACAATATAAAATATTAGAATTGGGGGGTATAAATATTAGTTTTTACTTTATTTGGTAAGTTTTATTTACTTTTAAAATTTTATTTATTTTTTATAAATATTTATTTATTTTTAGAAAGAGAGAGAGAGGTCATGCGTGCAAGTAGGGAGAGGAGCAGAGGAAGAGGGAAAGAGAGAATCAAATCCCAAGCTGATTCCCCACTGAGCACGGAGTCCATTACAGGGCCCACTCTCACAATCATGAGATCATGACCTGAGCTAAAATCAAAAGTTGGGCACTCAAATGATTGAGCCACCCAGGCACCCCATAAATTTTATTTTTTCAATAAAAAATTAGGTAATAATTGTTGATTTCTGGGCATTTTTTTTGAAGATTTTATTTATTTATTTGTCAGAGAGAGAGAGAGAGAGCACAAGCAGGAGGAGCAGCAGGCAGAGGGGGAAGCAGGCTCCCCACTGAGCAAGGAGGCCGATGTGGAACTTGATCTCAAGACTCTGAGACCTGGGCGGAAGATAGACACTTAGCCAACTGAGCCACCCAGGTGTCCCAAGCAATTCTTTTTCTTCAGAGATAAATGATGCATCTCATCTAATCTTGAAATAGTATTGCTTCAAATGAATTTATTATATATAAATAAGATGGGTGTAGCAAAAGCTGAATTCAGGAATTTTTAAAAGAGTAATATCAAATGTATTACTCCTATCATCTTTTAAGTCAATAGTTACTTTACATATGTATTATAGCTGTTAGTACTAAGTCATTTCCTTTGAGATCACTTAATGTCAGGCACATAATGATAATGATGATAATTATGAGGAAATGTATTTTATTTTTTACACATTTTTAAAATCACAAGTCTAAAAAATGAAATAAAATAAAAATCACAGCTAAATTTTAACTGTGTTCATAGTTTTATAACATTCCAAAAATCATTCCTGAAACATTTAGCAGCTGTCACCATTCACACAATTTTGCAGTTCCCAGACACTTCCCTCCAGATCACCAATATTATTCAGAAGTCTATACTTTGCTTTGTGATACAAAGTCAAGGTTTTTCTCTATAAACTTAATTTCAAAAATTGGAGAAATAAAGAAGTTTTTTTATTTGTATAAATCCACATATTACCTTCAGATTTATTCATTGATACATAAACTAGATCACTTTTTTAAAAGAAGCTAGATCATTTTTAAGACAACATAGCTTTTAACACGGAATAGGAATTACTTCTATGTCTATTCATCATTTACATGTGAAGTAAGAGAGATTTAATGTTTTCATTAACAAAATACCTATTACTCATTATTTCACAAAGAAATAATGTGTTTCTTATCTCTAGATTCATGTGAGTTAGGCCTTTGCTCAGGTCTTAAAAGTTTCCAGTTTAATTTGGGCCATAACCAAAAATATGGTTACATACGGATATTTAAGAAGTAAGCCCCGATGATCTGTTTAAGCTAAGAAAGAAGGGCTAATTTGTAATGCATCATAGCGTCAATGCTCAGATTTTCCCATTTCAATCTCCTGAAGTCATGAATTAATCTTAAATTGAGAAACCTATAATACAAGAGTGAGAAAAAATTTGTTTTTTCATGCCAGCACATACTCTGTGCAATTAAGAGAGAAAAGTTGGGTCAGAATTTTAAACAATTTCTCCAACACCAAATGTCATTGTCTTTAACAAAGCACCATGAGAAAACAGCATCCAGAATTACTATTAGCTTCTTTGACACTGCTCGACACTATTAACAAAAAATTGGTAGTCATCATCAGGACTGTTGACAACTTCAGTGGGCATCAACTGCTGACTTGTTGCTTCTGCCATTGTCATCAGTAGGTCACAGGAAGAGTGTAGAATGGGACTATTTAGAGAGTTTCCAAATGTACATAGGATAGAGTCAGAGGACACTATACTGATTTCTACTATGACTTAGACTTAATCATTCTCCAGCTCCTACCGTTCCCCTTCCAGAGTCCATGGTCAGGTAAATAAATGGTACATTATTACAACAGTGGTAGAAACAAACAAAATGTTATTCTTTCTTGTTTCATTTTGATTCAACCTCTATTTTATTTGCTTAAGTCAAATCTAATTGCCTGAATATTATTCTTCTAAAACATAAATAGTATAGATATTATAATTTATTATCCCAGTGAAAATAATTATAAATATTGTGAATATTAATAGACTATAGTTATGCACCTTTTTAAGGACAACTTTCTATAATGGGTCATTTCCTTCAGATATCTCTAAGATATCTCTGGTGCATCACAAGCAGTGTAGGAAATCTACTGACATGGATAAAATATAAAAATAAAACAAAACAAAAAACACAGGCTTTCTCTATCTCCTGAGAAATGTCCAAATACTCAGTAAATGGAAACTGTAATCTAAAAAAAAAGCTAAATAAAATTAAAAATGTTGCTTTAAAAATTGCAGATTCAATGATAAATTCATTTAACACTTGGTTCATAATATACATTCAACAACCTTTTGTTAATCGTATCACGTTAATGGATAAACTACAGTTCACCAGTCAGAAATAAGCATAATTCACAAACTTGGCTTTCATGTATTTTAATCAAGAGTTTTTCTGTCTTCTTCATCAACCTGAATGGTAAATCTGACACACCATTATATAGTAACAGAAATGTCCCATGTAGGGACACACAACAATTTCTGTAGTTTGCTTTCTTTGTAGTTCTCCTTTCCAAACACTTCTGATTTCCAACATTCCTAAGTACCTCACATTAGAAGTACCCTCCGTCAAATATCAATAATTACTGACCAATTACTTTGTAACTTTAAGGAAAACTATCTTTGAATTCAGTAGAATTCACACAATCAATTTGGTAACTCTTACCTGAATTTCAGGATTCAGTGCTTTTAAATTAGTTTATTCTTTAAGAATGAAAACAGATTGCCCATCAGGGGAAAAAAATGTTTAAATGCACTTCTTGCGAAACTTAAAGCATCAATAAAGCATTGGTGTTAGGAAGGAAAAATAATCTTTTTGATAAATTAAGTGTATATAAGTATAGCATCATTTTTCAATTATAGCATCATTTTTCTTCTAGTTACATTTTGTTACATGAAGTCAAAAATTTTGAGTGTTTAAGAAGGTCAGGGGGGTCTGGGAAGATGGCAGAAGGCCAGGTGACCGCACTTTGGGGAGTCCCCTGAAGTGAGCTCAATTCCTGCAAAAAACACTGCAGGAACACTGTGAGCACACATGAAATCAGCCTGAAATGTGATATTTCATACTTCTGGATCACCACGGGAGACAAGGACCATCGGCAAAGAGGTAGAAACAAGTGAGAGCGATCAGAGGGTTACCCCCAGAGACAAGGGGCATGGGGGTGGAAGCCCGCAGAGCCGAATCATTGGAAGCAAATACGCCAGCACGAAAGTGCTCTGTGTTCGGGGAACAACAGCAGATTATAGTCTGATTGGGGCGAGGCAGGGCCAGGAACGTGGCAGAGCCCACGGAGTGGAGTCTATTTTTCTGCCGCTGAAGCTGGGGAAACGGGGATCCTCAGGGAGAAAAAGTGCCTGGTGCAGCGCAAAGGAACTCGGCAAACCAGCGGCATGGAGTCTATTTATCTGCTGTTTTCCTTTTTTTTCTTTTTTCCCTTTCCTCCACTGCTTTTCTCTCCCAGTTCTCTCCACCCCGTGGGCCAGGCACAGACCCCCAGGGAAGGTGATTTTGCAGACTTACACAGGATGTGCGGGGCCATGAGTACTCAGTCCCCCTGCCTGGGGGTCACACAGACTCCTGGGGCACAGACAAGTTCGTGTGACACAAAATCACTTGCGGTTTCGAGGTGCGGGAGTGAAACGACAAGCGAGGGCTTTGGACAGAAATCAATCCAGCATCTGCACCTGCCCGGCTGTGACAGGCCGCCAAGGGGGAGGCTTTGCAGGGCCCCTCTCTGAGTAGGGGCACTCCGGGGAAGGAGGTCTGGGCGCAGACATCTTGATCCGACCTGACTTCCTCAGCAGTTGAAAAAGGCTGCAAAAGAACAACCCCCCAGCAGAGAACTGTACCCTGACAACCTGGTTACCATGGAGACCAGGCAAGGGGGTGGAGAGACGCAGCCCAGGTAGAAGGGACTGAAAACAGTGCAGCAGGACCCGCCCCCAGAAGGCAAGCCAGAAGCACAGGAGGACAACACCCAAACTGTAAAACCCCACAGGGGGGAAAGGCAATTTATTAAACTCCTGGTACTGCCCCAAATCTGTGAACTTTATTGATACAGTTTTTCACCTTATTTGCTTTTTTAACTTTTTTCTATTTTTACTTTTAAAGTTTCCACTTTAAACTTAAAAATTCATTCTCATGGTTTTTGTTCTTTTCATTTTTGACCCACTTTTTATCACAACGTGATACTCAATACAACAGTCCATAACAATTTTTTACCTTGAAGTTTTTCAAACACATCGCTGTATTTTTTGTTGTTGTTGCCTCTTGTTTCCTTGTTTGTTTTATCTGTTTTTCCCTTTCTTCTCTCTTCTTTCCTTTATTTTTTTTCTTTTACATATACATACAGTTATAAGCATCAAGGTAATCCTACATCCCTATTCAATACTACCCGTATAACAACCAGTTCTAATATCCCTATATCATTAGAAAGTGGGCTCCTCCAACAATAATAAAAAGAAAAACTCGGGACGATCTGAAACACTTTCCTTGCCCACAAGGAGTGTCTGCCCTCACCTTCCCACTCTAGTCTGTCAGTGTTTCTGTATAATTGTTTTTGCTTTTGTATTATATAAATACTGGTATTGGGAGTCATCCTGGTTGGGCTTCGTTTTTTGATCTCTTCATTTACCCTTGATAGCCCTTTTCTTTACCATGTAGTAGTTTTGTACCATATAAATCCTACCACTGGGCCCCACTCTGGCAGGAGTTTCTTTTCTTGCTTCCTTTCTTCCTTTTTCTTTTTTCTTTCTTCTTCCTCTTTGGTAGTGAATTCTGATTTCTCCAAAACCTTCCAGCAACCAATTCACCTGGATAGTGGCTGATATATTTAGCTATACACCCCCTCAACCACTCTTCACCACAATGACTCGGAGGAGGAACATCCAACAGAAGAAGCCTGAGACTGCAACCCCAGTCACAGAATTACTGGAAATGAACATAAACAATATGACAGAAATGGAATAAAGAGCAGCAATCGTCCAAACAATGGCTAATTTGGAAAAGAACATTAGTCTCAAAATGGAAGCCCTAATAACAGAAGTGAAAGCTGAGGTTAGAAGGGCTACTAATGAGATGCAATCTAATTTAAATATGCTAACAACTAGAGTAGGTGAAGCTGAAGATCGTATCAGTGATTTAGAAGACAGATGGATTAAGAAGGAGGAGCAAGAGAAGTCTTGGAGCAGACAGTTAAAATCCCATGAAAACAGAATAAGGGAAATAAATGATGCCATGAAACGCTCCAATATCAAAATTATTGGAATCCCCGAAGGAGTTGAAGGAGAGAGAAGCCTAGAAGATATAGTTGAACAAATCATGGATGGAAATTTCCCTAATCTGGGGAATGAAACAAATGTTCATGTCCTAGAGGCAGAGAGGAGAGCCCCCAAGATCAATGAGGCCAGAAAAACCTCCAGGCACATAATTGTGAAACTCGTGAATCATAAAACCAAAGAATATGTCTTAAGGGCAGATATGGGAAAGCGCTCCCTTACCTATAGAGGGAGGACCATCAGAATAACAGCAGACCTTTTCACAGAAACCTGGCAAGCCAGAAAGGGCTGGGAAGACATATTCAGAAATTACATGACAAAAATATGCAACCAAGGATAATGTATCCAGCAAGGTTGACTTTCAGAATGGAAGGAGAAATAAAGAGCTTCCAGGACCACCAAAGTCTAAAAGATTATGCAACCACCAAGCCAGCACTACAAGATATACTAAGAGAGGTTCTATAAAAGGTAAACAAACCCAAGAGTGACACAAAACAGAAATTTACAGAGGTAATCTATAGAAACATGAACTTCACAGGCAACATGATGTCAATACAAACATATCTATCAATAATCACTCTCAATGTGAATGGCCTAAATGCTCCAATAAAAAGGCACAGGACTATAGACTGGATAAAACGACAGGACCCACCCATATGTTGTTTACAAGAGACTCATCTTGAATCGAAAGACACTTCCAGATTGAAAGTGAGGGGATGAAGGACAATCTTTCATGCCAATGGACCCCAAAAGAAAGCCGGGGTAGCGATTCTCATATCAGACAAATTGCATTTTAATCTAAAGACTGTAGTCAGAGACACAGAAGGACACTACATCATTCTCAAAGGGTCTATACACCAAGAAGATCTAATAATTGTAAATATTTATGCCCCCAACATGGGAACAGCCAACTACACAAACCAACTGTTAAGCAAAATAAAGAATCATATTGATACAAATACATTAATTGTAGGAGATCTTAACACACCACTCTCAGAAATGGACAGATCATCTAAACGGAAAATCAACAAAGAAACAAGAGCTTTGAATGACACATTGCACCAGATGGATCTCATAGATATATTCAGAACATTCCACCCTAAAACAGCAGAATACTCATTCTTCTCGAGTGCACATGGAACTTTCTCCAGAATAGACCACATATTAGGTCACAAATAAGGGCTCAACCGATACCAGAAGATTGAAATTATTCCCTGCATATCATCTGAACACAATGCCGTGGAACTGGAACTCAACCACCATAAAAAGTTCAGGAGAAAATCAAACACTTGGAAGCTAAAGACGATCCTGCTCAAGAATATGTGGATCAACCAAGAAATCAAAGAAGAACTAAAACACTTCATGGAAACCAATGAGAATGAAGATATATTGATGCCAAACCTATGGGATACAGCAAAGGTAGTCCTAAGGGGGAAATTCATAGCCATCCAAGCCTCACTCAAAAAAATTGAAAAATACCGAATACATCAACTCTCATTATACCTTAAGGAACTGGAAAATCAACAAAAAATTAAACCAACCCCTAACACAAGATGGGAAATAATTAGGATTATGGCAGAGATGAATGAATCAGAAACTAGAGATACAGAAGAATGCATATACGAAACTAGAAGCTGGTTCTTTGAAGGAATCAATAAGATCGATAAACCATTGGCCAAACTAATCCAAAAAAAAAAAAAAAAAAAAAAAAAAAAAAAAAAAAAAAAAAAAAAAAAAAAAAAGGAGAAGACCGAATTAATAAAATTATGAATGAAAGGGGAGAGATCACAACAAACACCAAGGAAATAGAAACAATCATCAGAAATTACTATCAACTATTCTATGCCAATAAGTTCAACAACCTAGAAGAGATGGATACATTCCTAGAAACCTATAAACTTCCAAGACTGAAACAGGAAGACATTGACAATCTGAATAGGCCTATATGTAGTAATGAGATTGAAGTGGTGATCAAAATCTCCCCCAAAACAAGAGTCCAGGAGAGGACGGATTCCCTGGGGAATTCTACCAAACATTTAAGAAGAAATAACACCTATTCTCCAGAAGCTCTTTCAAAAAATAGAAATGGAAGGAAAACTTCCAGACTTTCTCTATGAATCCAGCATTACTTTAATCCCCAAGCCAAAGACCCCATAAAAAAGGAGAACTTCAGACCAATATCACTGATGAATACAGATGCCAAGATTCTCAACAAGATCCTTGCCAACAGGATCCAACAATACATTAAAAAGTTTATCCACCATGACCAGGTGGGTTTTATCCCAGGGATGCAATGGTGGTTCAACACTCACAAATCAATCAATGTGATAGAACAAATCAATAAGAGAAAAGAGAAGAACCACATGGTACTCTCAATTGATGCAGAAAATGCATTTGACAAAATACAACATCCGTTCCTGATCAAAACTCTTCAAAGTATAGGGATAGAGGGAACATTTTTCAACCTCATAAAATCTATCTATGAAAAACCCACAGCAAATATCATTCTCAATGGGGAAAAACTGACAGCCATTCCTCTGAGATCAGGAACAAGACAAGGATGCCCACTCTCACCACTACTGTTCAATATAGTGTTAGAAGTACTAGCAACAGCAATCAGACAACAGAAAGAAATAAAAGGTATCCAGCTTGGCAAAGAGGAAGTCAAACTCTCTCTCTTTGCAGATGACATGATACTCTATGTGGAAAACCCAAAAGACTCTACCCCCAAATTACTAGAACTCATACAACAATTTGGTAATGTGGCAGGATACAAAATCAATGCACAGAAATCAGTTGAATTCTTATACACTAACAATGAAAAAATAGAAAGGGAAATCAGAGAATTGATTCCGTTTACCATAGCACCAAAAACCATAAGATACTTAGGAATAAACCTAACCAAAAAAGTCAAGGATCTGTACTCGTGGAACTACAGAACACTCATGAAGGAAATTGAAGAAGACACAAAAAGATGGAAGAGCATTCCATGCTCATGGATCAGAAGAATAAACATTGTCAAAATGTCTATACTGCCCAGAGCAATATATACTTTCAATGCCATTCTGATCAAAATTCCACCAACATTCTTCAAAGCGTTGGAACAAACAATCCTAAAATTTATATGGAACGAAAAAGACCCTGAATCGCTAATGAAGTGCTGAAGAAGAAAAGCAAAGCTGGGGGCATCTCACTACCTGACTTCAAGTTTTATTACAAAGCTGTGATTACCAAGACAGCATGGTACTGGCACAAAAACAGAGAAATAGACCAATGGAATAGTGTAGAGAGTCCAGATATAGACCCACAAATCTATGGGCAAATCATCATTGACAAAGCAGGAAAAAATATCCAGTGGAAAAAAGACAGTCTCTTCAATAAATGGTGCTGGGAAAATTGGACAGCTACATATAGAAGAATGAAACTAGACCATTCTCTTACACCACACACAAAGGCAAACTCAAAATGGGTGAAAGTGTTAGGGGGGTCAAGATGGCGGAAGGCCAGGTGACTGCATTTCGGGGAGTTCCCTGAAGAGAGCTGAATTCCAGTAAAAAAACCACTACAAGACCACTGTGAACACCCATGAAACCAGCCTGAAATATGATATTTTCCACTTCTGGACCGCCACAAGAGACAAAGAACATCGGCAAAAAGGTAGAAACAAATTGGAGGGTCTGGAGGCTTGCCCCCAGAGACAGGGGAGTGGGGGAGGAAGCCCGCAGAGCTGAACCATTGAAAACAAATACCCCAAAACGAAAGTGCTCTGTGAGTGAGGAATAACAGCAGATTACGGCCTGAATCAGGGCTAGAAAGAAGCTAAACACAGCTAAGCTCGGGGCAAGGCAAGGAGACTTTTTAAAATCTTTTATTTTCTTTCTTTTCCCCCTGCCCGGACTCCCTCCACCCCACCGGCGCCGGCCCTGGCGCGCGCGCAGCCGCCCAGGCTTGCCTCCGCCTGAGCCGCCACAGCTGCCAAGAAGGCAGCGGGAGTGGATTCTATCCTGCCCTTCTCTCCCGTTTCTCTCCACACCGTAGGCCGCATGTAGACCCCCCCAGGGGAAAACATTTTTTACAGACTTTCGTGGGACCGGAGAGGCCCCAGGTCCCTGGGGGCA
Organism: Spilogale gracilis; assembly: GCA_004023965.1. Taxonomy (NCBI): domain Eukaryota; kingdom Metazoa; phylum Chordata; class Mammalia; order Carnivora; family Mephitidae; genus Spilogale; species Spilogale gracilis. Next base: position 19,470 of record PITA01028213.1, read on the forward strand.
GACAAAGTCGCGCGATCCAAAAGGAGTTGTGGCTTAGAGGTGTGGGAGTGAAACAACAAGCGGGGACGGGGGCAGAAATCAATACAACATCTGCACTAGCCTGGCAGTGACAGACTGCAAACCGGAAGGCTGGAAAGAGCCCCTCCCTGTGTAGAGGCTCCCTCTGGAAGGGAGGTCTGGGCACAGACATCCTGCTCCGACTTGACTTCCTCAACTGCTGAAAAAAGACGCAAAAGAACAACGCTC